>CAUYLG010017771.1:0-10969 GCA_963573385.1 Cacajao melanocephalus | reverse complement strand
ATTGGAAGTAAATCACTCCTCAGCAATTGCATAGCATTTCACAGGTTTAAATAAAATATTGGTTGGCTGCTTGTTTGTTATTTTCATCCCTTATTCCTTCCTGTCTCCATTGTTAAGCACAATTATTGGCATAAGAGAGGTTTTTAATACCCATTTTTAGACTGCATTCTAGCCTGGGCAATAGAACAAGAATCTCGTTCTCTCCCTCTTTCTCTTCCTCTTTCTTTCTCTCTTACATTCTTTTTTTTCTTTCTTTCACTCTTTCTTCTTTTCTCTCTTTTTCTTTCTTTCAAAAAAAAGCAAAAAAAAAAAAAAAAAAAAAATTTAATATTGTGATTATAAAAAAGCATTCTAACCATTTTTCCATATGCTACATAGTAGTTATTGACAGGGATTGGGTTGTTACAAAAGTAATTGTGTTTTTTGCCATTACTTTTAATGGCAACCTAATACATAGTACTTCATAAGGTACATGTATTATATATTAATTACCTATTTTTCTTTTCTTTTTTTTTTTTCTTGAGATGAAGTCTTACTCTATCGCCCAGGTTGGAGTGCAGTGGTGCCATCTCGGCTCACTGCAACCTCCACCTCCTGGGTTCAAATGATTCTTCTGCTTCAGCCTGCTGAGTAGCTGGACTACAGGCATGCACCACCACGCCCAGCTAATTTTTGCATTTTTAGTAGAGACGGGGTTTCACCTTAATGGCCAAGCTGGTCTCAAACTCCTGACCTCGTGATCTGTCTGCCTCGGCTGGGATTACAGGCATCCCACCACGCCTGGCCTTTTTTTTTTTTTTTTTTTTGAGACGGAGTCTTGCTCTGCCAGAGTAGAGTGCAGTGGCGGGATCTTGGCTCACTGTAGCCTCCACCTCCTGGGCTCAAGCGATTCTCCTGCCTCAGCCTCCTGCATAGCTGGGACTACAGACGTGCACCACCACACCCAGCTAATTCTTGTATTTTTAGTAGAGATGGGGTTTCACCATGTTGGCCAGTATCGTCTTGATCTCTTGACCTTGTGATCCACCTGCCTCAGTCTTCCAAAGGGCTGGGATGTCAGGCATAAGCCACCACGCCCGGCATAATTACCTATTTTTCTATGAATATTTTGCTGTTTCAAAATTTCTACTGCCAAAAGTGATGTAATGCATAATTTTATGCATTTAGCCTTTTCCTCTTTTTTGGATCTTTTACTTAGAATAAATTTCTAGAAAGTCTCCACTGCTCTTAAAGTTAAACATGAATAACTTCAGAGCAAAACAAACTGGCTTTGACATAATTCCATTTTAATGTACCTCAGAAATTCCATGCATAGGGAACCTATCAGTTATTTGTTGCTAGTATCTGTTAAGTTGTTCTACATTATGGCTTCTGATATTTTGCTGAACATAGTTTTTATCAGATATAGTGAAGTGAAGAAAGGCAGGAATTTTGTGGAAAAAAAAATCCTAGATATTATTTTGCTGAAAGGCAGCAGCAATATCACAGTGCTTTTGCTTTACTTAAAATTCCCAAATGGAGAGGTGACAAACCCACTTTAGGTTGGGAAGCCTGAGGTTTCTAAAGCCTGTTTATCCTAAATAATTGTCTGTGTTGGGGTATCTCATCATTGATTTGCAGCTATGCTTTACTGGATATAAGCTGAGAGGCTTTCTTTTAAACCAAAAACAAAGTTTGAAAACTTTTCATTTAACATTAATAGATCACTACTTGGCCAAGTGGGGAAGTGACTGGGCATTCTGGAGAAGGCTCTGGGAGTTCTCAGTATCTAGGAGACACCTTACCGTTTAACATCAGCAGCATACTCAAGTCACTGGATTATCTGTACATGAAGTTGATTAGGAGATCTCTTTGACTAGAATGAACATTCAGGGGTAACAGGAGATGACTGTCTTTCAAGAGGTGAGGCCAAAAATTTAGCTAGCCTTCATTCTGTGAGGTGAAAAGATTCTAACGGGAAGGAGGAGGATATAATAAAATAGAAATGGCATCTCTAGAAATAATTTTCATGTGTAAGATTGATCGTAGGGAGGAAAATGAAACACAATAAGCCTTTCAAAAAATATGTCATGAGACTTCAGGCAAAAGACAAATTAATACCTGGTCAAGTCTGAGGCTGTGGAAGTAAAAATGAAACAGCATCAGAAGTATTCACTGAGCCTCTCTTACATACTGAATATGGTTCCCAGCATTTTACATATGTAATCCCACTTAATCTTCACAAGAAGATTCTTTTTATTGCAAAATGCTATTTCATTGCACGATTATACCACATTTTGTCTATCCATTCAATTGATGACTATTTGAGCTGTTTCCACTTTTTTGGACTATAATAAATACTGCTTGCTGCTCCAGTGAACACTCTGTACAAATTTTTATATGGCTGTATGTCTTCATTTCTCTTGGGCACATACCTCGTCCTGGATTTGCTGGGTCATATAGTAACTCTATGTTTAACATTTTAAGGAAACTGCCAGACTGTTTTTCAAAGTGGGTGCACCAGTTTATGTTCCCATTTGTAAGGTATGAGGGTTGTTCTCTTGCCATATCCTCATCAACACTAGCTAATGTGTTTTTTTTTTCTTTATCCATTCCAGTGGGTATGAAGTAGTATTCCAATTAATCTTAATCTTCACAACAATCCCATGTGATATTATTATTATTATTATTATTTGAGACAGGGACTCATTTTGTCACCCAGGTTGGAGTGCAGTGACGTGATCTCAGCTCACTGCAACCTCTGCCTCTCAGGCTCAAGCCATCCTCCTCCTGCCTCAGCCCCCCAGGTAGCTAGGACTACAGGCATAAGCCACTGCGCCTGGCTAATTTTTGTATTTTGTTTTTGTAGATATGGGTTTTTTGCCATGTTTCACAGGCTGGTCCCAAAATTACTAGGCTTAAGCAGTCTGCCCACTTCGGCCTCCCGAAGTGCTAGGATTATAGGCATGGGCAATCGCTCCTGTCTGGTAGTATTATTAACTCATTTTTCAGATGAGGAAGTAGGTTTCAAGAGGTTGAGTAACTTGCCCCAAGGTCTCATGACTTTCAGAAGAGTGAGGTATGCAGCCCCAACCCAGATTAACTAGGTTCTGAAATGAGTGTCTAAATAAAGTGATTTTGGCAAATCTTGCTTAGCATTTGGATAGTGGACTTGAGAGTTACCACTATCCTTTAATACCAAATAGCCCACTAACTGCTTTTTGAGTTTTAGAGATTTGACTTTGAATTGAAGAGATGGAATGGCTTTAGGAGTCAATGAATTCTGAGGATTACAGGCTTGGCTGGAGCAACATAACCCAGTAAAGTGGATTAATCCTCAGGTCAATCTTAACTCTAGGCCTAGGATGGTTAACCTAATGTAGGTGGATCTCAATTAACACTTTGTGTGTGTTTTGTTTTTTTTGTTTTCTGAGACAGTGTCTCAGTCTGTCACCCAGGCTGGAGTGCAGTAGTATGCTCACAGCTCACTGCAGCCTCGACCTCCCAGGTTCAAGCAATTATCCTGCCTCAGCCTCTGGAGTAGCTGGGACTACAAGGCACACACCACCACACCTGGCTATTTTTTTTTTTTTTCTGGAGATAGGGTGTCTCTGTCACCCAGGTTGGGGTGCAGTGGCACAATCTTGGCCCACTGCAACCTCCGCCTTATGGGTTCAAGCACTTCTCATGCCTCAGCCTCCTGAGTAGCAGGGATTATAGGTGCATGCCATTTTACTCAGCTAATTTTTGTATTTTTTGTAGAGATGTGATTCTGCCATGTTGGCCAGGCTGTCTCGAACTTTTGACCTCAGGTAATCTGCCTGCCTTGGCCTCCCAAAGTGCTGGGATTGCAGACATGAGCCTCTGTGCCTGGCCTGTGTTTCTGATTTTATTTTTAGAGACAGGGTCTCACTATGTTGCCTGGGCTGGTCTCAAACTCCTGGATGCAAGCAGCCCTCCCACCTCAGCCTCCTAAGGTGTTGGGATTGTAGGCGTGAGCCACTGTACCTGGCCAGATCTTAACACTCTGTAAGGGACCTTTTATAATCTACTTCTAGTCATGTAGTTTCTCTGAACTTTGCTTAGGTTTTTAAGGTCTTGTGTCTACCTTGTATATGAGAAAGTATTTCATCTAGCCTGCTTTGAGTCCTGTTAGTGCCATGCCTTTCAAAATGAGCTAACCCTCCAGTAGAGCAATTATATGGGAATTTTTTTTTTACTTTTTTTTTTTTTGAAAAACAGAAAAGAAATAGGATAGAGTATGTGATTAGTCAGTCATACATGCTATTTTTTTCCCACATCAAGACTTACACCAAGAACTTATACTAATTGTTCTAAAGAACTGCATACTCCACCACACTATTGGCACTCTGTAGATGTCAAATAATATTATTCCTTGGGGAGTAGGAGAGGTCTTTTGTTAAAATGAAGTGCAATGTTCACTGCCATTTGAGATACATATTCCCTGATAAATGGCCCAAATTTTACAGTCGTCTTTTATCATACATTCATAGCCAGCCCTGTCACCTGTCATCTTTTGAAAGAAGATCATTAGAAGAATTTTTGTTTTTCTTTTTCATTTTCTGAGACGGAGTCTCACTGTGTCTCCAGGCTAGAGTGCAGTGGAATGATCTTGGCTTGCTGCAACCTCCGCCTCCTGGGTTCAAGCAATTCTCGTGCCTCAGCCTCCCGAGTAGCTGGGACTACAGGTGTGCACACCACCATGCCTAGCTAATTTTTGTATTTTTAGTAGAAACGGGGTGTCACCATGTTGGCCAAGATGGTCTTGATCTCCTGACTTTGTGATCCGCCTGCTTTGGCCTCCGATAGTGCTGGGATTACAGGTATGAGCCACTGTACCTGGCCTAAAAATCATTTTTAACTTATTAAAAGTCAACATAATATTATTACTTTTTTCCTCTTTCTTTGTTTTAGTGGGGAGGGTGATGCATAAGACATTTTGGGTTGTGTTAGCTAAAAATTGCCCCAAAAGGTTTTTTTTCCCCCAGAAGAACAAGATGATTTTCCAGAAAAAAAAAAAAACAGCTGAAATTGTTCTTTCACCTGGGGGAAATGGGTCTCTCTGTGTAGGGAACTATACTGTCCCTCACTTCTGGTGTGAACACATTTGTGCCACTGCAGGGCAGCAGACAGATTACTGCTTTTCAGCTAGTGCTGACCAGTCAGCACCAGTAATTAATGAATCATGGTGAGCTCAGGTTCAAAAAATACCAAGAGAGCTATTTCTTTCAAAAGTAAATAAAAATGAAAAGCTCCCATTTTATATGAATTGGATATTATTGTTTTTCTAGTTTGTCCCTAAGCATACATACAGATTTTTGAGATAACTATTTCCCTTATAAGTCTAAGAATTTTGTGCAGGTTTAATTTGGAGATAAATTCTGGGGATATGTGAAAAGTTATGCTGTTTACAAAAGGCAGGGAATTGAAACAGGTGGCACAGAACTTGTAAGGCTACCATGCTTTCTTTCCCTTTCTTGATCACCCTCCCAGTGGCTGAGGACAAGAAAATGAAGACTGCATCATACACTTTTGTTAGAGGCTGAGCTACCTGACTGTACATTCAAGGAACTCTGACTTACTGAAAGGAAACTGCTAATAGCCACCTCTCTTTCCTTCTGTTTCTTAGAACTACAGTGGTAAAGATTACTCTCTCCCTCTTTTTCTTCCTCTTTCTTTCTCTCCTACATTCTTTTTTTTTCTTTCTTTCACTGTCACTTTCTTTCCTCTCTTTTCCTTTCTTTCAAAAAATAAAAAAAAAATAAAAATAAAAATAAAAAAAAAAAGATTTATCAGAGATATCTTCAGTAAAGTATGCTTTTTAGGCCAGGTGTGGTAACTCATGGCTGTAATCTCAATACTTTGGGAGGCTGAGGCAGGAGGATTGCTAGAGCCCAGGAGTTTGAGACCATCCTGGGCAATGTAAGAGAGACCTCCTCTCTCCAAAAAAAATTTTTTTAATTAGCTGGGTGTGGTGGCATGCATCCAAAGTACTGACTACTTGGGAGGCTGAGTTAGGAGGATCGCTTGAGCCCAGGAGTTTGAGGCTGCAGTCAGTGAGCTATAATCATGCCACTGCAGTCCAGGCTGGGAGACACAGTGAGACCATCTCAAAAAAAAAAAAAAGGCTTTTAGTCATTTCCTTAACATATATGTATCTATTTAAATAGAATAAATTTCCATTTTAATGATACTGGCTTAAATAACTTTTGTATATTTTGTGATTCCAGCTTACTTTGCACCCTTGATTTAGCATAGGAAGGGAAACAACCCATGTTTATTTGGATGATAAAAGTACAGTCACTGTGATAATCTGAATTGTTTTCTGCTTTATCTAGGCAATTAAATCAGAATTGTATATTTGTCCATGGGTGATATTTGATGGTGATATGCCATTACTATAACAACAGGCTGCATTCTTGGTTGGCACTAATTGCCTCCAGAATTAAGAGGACATGGAGGTTTTTTTGTTGACAAGACATAGTATTTGTAGAAAATGCAAAAAAGGCTCTATCAGAGCTACTTTATTCAGAATCAGCAGCTCACTGACTGCAGTGACTGTAAAGATGAGACTCCTGGAATTTACCAGTGACTTACGACTGCCTTGTCTCTGTGATTGCTGACAAATGCTATGCTGTTACTTGGCTTCTGGGAGATGGAAAAGGTAGAGTGGGCTTTGGCCTTGGAGTGCTTCTGTGGAAAATATAACAGCATGAACACCAGCTTTTATATTGTACTTTTTCATTCAACTACCGAATGGTTCATTTTAATTACCTTCTAGATGTAGCCAAAACAAGAGAGTGAGGGGCTTCAATGCATGCTAGTGGTAGTACCATATTCCTTTTAAGGAAGGATAAAATCAGTTTCTTAGCCTTTAATTTTCAGGCAGCCTTGCAGTATTTTGTATTAGATAGATGAGTCATCTTTTTATATGTAAATCACTTTTATTTTGAAATCACAATACTCTAATATAAATTCCCAAAAAAAAAATACAGCTTATATAAACATTTATATAATCCTTAACTACTGGGCAAAGGGCTCCATTTCACTTTTCCAAATCATGGTTTGGGTTTTTCTCCCCCAAAACAAAAATGTCCATTTAAGATAGACCATCTCAGCTGGGCACAGTGGCTCATGCCTGTAATCCCAGCACTTTGGGAGGCTGAGGCGGTTGATCACCTGAGTTCAGGAGTTTGAGACCAGCCTGGCCAACATGACGAAACCCCATCTCTACTAAAAACATACAAAAATTGGCTGGGTATGGTGGCATGTACCTGTAATCCTAGCTACTTGGGAAGCTGAGGCGGGAGAAATGCTTGAACCTCCGAGTCGGAGGTCGCAGTGAGCCGAGATGGCACCACTGCACTCCAGCCTGGGCAAGCAATAGAGCAAGACTCCGTCTCAAAAAAAAAAAAGAAAAGAAAGGAAATCTCAAGTTTATAGTGAACTTTACTGTAGAGTCAAGGCATGTAACACTTAGCAGACCTGTGAGCTGACATAGTAGCTGTTATTTATATAATGAGATTTCCCCTTTTGAAAATGCTTTATAATGAGCAACATTTGTCCTATAGGATGTTTGTCGAGCCAAGTAGTTTGTTCTCTAAACACAGTTCTATGTTTATTCAACTGATGTCATCAACTAAAAATGAATTTCTAGGCCAATATTCTATAATATTCTTCAGCTAGGTGATCACACATCACAATCTGGCCCTGTTTCACCTTCTCTCCCACTCCCCCGAGGCTGTATACCCTAGCTATACGGAGAGCCTGACCCCATTGTTCCTGAAACCCAAGCATTCTCACATCTCAGCAACTTTGTATACACCATTTCTTTGCTCACCTGGAGTGCTGTCCCTCCCTGACTCTACCCAAACCTGTTTGCCTGATGAAAGCCTGGCTCGGTTGAGCTCTAGGGTTACCTGTTTGGTGAAGCCTTTCCTGACTCACTCTCTTCTCTTCACTCACTATCCACCCTTCATGTTAGAGACATGTGGGGCATTTCCATGTTGAGCACACATGTCTGCTTCACCACTGCAGAATAAGTGCTTTTTCTCTTTTATATTCTCAATGCCTCGTTCAGTACTTGGTTGGCTGAATAAGGAGGCAGCCTGTGTCATGTTTACTCTTTTTTATTCCTTTATACTATTAAAAGAGGGAGGAGGTGAAGAGCCCATGTTATTTGAAAATACTGTGAACACAATGGCTGTGTATTAAAATGCATGCTGAAATCATGAGTCAGTGCCAACCTCACACAATATTGTGAAGAAGGTGATTCCCCAAGGCTTCCCTTACAAGGTTGAATTCATGCATTTCACTGGGGACTAAAACCTTAAAGAAAGAGAAATGGAGGCTGGGCGCGGTGGCTCACACCTGTAGTCCCAGCACTTTGGGAGGCCTAGGCAGGTGGATCACCTGAGGTCAGGAGTTTTGAGACAAGGCTGGCCAACATGGTGAAACCCCATATCTACTAACAATACAAAAAATTAGCTGGGTATGGTGGTAGGTACCTGTAATCCCAACTACTCGGGAGGCTGAGGCAGGAGAATCACTTGAACCCAGGAGGCGGAGATTGCAATGAGCAGAAATCGCACCACTATACTCCAGCCTGGGCAACAAGAGCAAAGCTCCATTTAAAAAAAAAAAAAAAAAAAAAAGGGAGAACTGGACTGTGGAATTTCTAGGAGCCATGAAAACAACCAACCCCGCCCCGGCCATATGTGCAGGTAT
Source organism: Cacajao melanocephalus (assembly GCA_963573385.1). Lineage (NCBI taxonomy): Eukaryota > Metazoa > Chordata > Mammalia > Primates > Pitheciidae > Cacajao > Cacajao melanocephalus. The sequence goes on along the minus strand of CAUYLG010017771.1, from coordinate 2,242 downwards.
CCCAACATAATGACACCAAAAGGCCGAAAGATTTGTTAAGAATAACAAAAACCACACTGTAAAGAATTACTGGTCTACATAGTTTATTCTGAGTATTTGTATAATGTAAACTGTAGAGGATACAGGATAGGCTTGGATGTTATTTTCAGTGGACAAGGAAACTATGTTTCTACATTGGTTTTAAGTATAGAACAAGATTTGAAGAGTTAAATTATCTGCTGGGGCAGTTTTATAGTAAAATTTCAAAAGATACAGAACTGATGAGTTCTGTAAAAAATGGAAGCAACAGAATGAGGAGGAAACAAATTAGGGATGAAAACAAGGTTGAAGGATTTACATGGGAAGCCTTGTTAGGTGCTACTGGCATCAATCAGAAACTGTCCAAAGTAGCTTAATGAGCTGCTTTAAGAGGCTGTTCTTCCTTGCTGCACTGTCTGGTGCTGTCTTAGGAGGGTAAAGCTGGCTTTGACACTTGTACAAAAAAAACTGTACTCTAAGTCAAAGGCAGAAACTTAGTTTTTAAAAAATTGAGATATAATTCACATGCCATAAAATTCACCCTTTTAAAGTGTACTGTTTGGTGTTATTTGTATATTCACAAGGTTGTGTAACCATTACCACTGTCTAATTCAGGAACATTTTTATCACCCCCAAAAGAAACCCTGTACTCATTAGCAATCACTTCTCATTCCTGCCTCCCTGAATCTTTGGCAACCTCTAATGTTTTCTGTCTTTATGGGTTCACCTATTCTGGACATTTTGTTAGAATTATATAGTATGTTGCCTTTTGTGTCTGGCTTCTTTCACTTAGCCTGATGTTTTCAAGGTTCATCCATATAGGAGCATGTATCAGTACTTCATCTCTTTTCAAGGCTAAATTGAGAAATGCCACTCTTGATCAAAAATCAGATGAGCAAAAGACATTTCGCTACTTCCTGCTGTGGGAAATTTTATGGAGTGAAATGAATGCTATGATAGATGAGGTTATGAAGTTTGGGCACAGAGAAAGACCTCAGGAATGCTACTGTAGAGGTAGTTAGGTTTATTTACTTGGAGAAGCAAGGGAGACAGCACAGGGGAACTGTGGACATCTCAGAAGCATAAAGGTCTTTTTGTAAGGTTTGGATTTATGCTGAATGATTCTAAAGAAGGACTAGGAAGAGAGGATCAACATTGGATTGGGTGGCATCATGAAGCAGGGGCAGTTTAGTAATTGGATATCTTAACAGTCTCTGTTCAGGATGGGGAAGGAACGAAGAGGGGCTGGGGAAGTCATTGGCAAGAAAGGAGTAATCACAAAAGGAGTGATTTTGCAACTCTGGTGTGGCCTTGGCAGAAACATTTTGTTGGCTCTGCCACTGGCCTTGTCTGTGCATATAAGAGACTTTGTAGAACTGATTTGCACCCTCTCACACGAGAGAGATATACTCTAGTTCTAAGATTAAGGAGCCAGTAGACTTGAGAAGGCTAAGCAAATAAAACATAGCCAAACTACTAAACTGAACTGACTATTCACCCCTTGAAAGTGGTATCCGCAAAATCAATGCAAAAATCACAAGCATTCCTATACACCAATAACAGACTTAAAGAGAGCCAAATCAAGAATGAACTGCCATTCACAATTGCTACAAAGAGAATAAAATACTTAGGAATACAACTAACAAAGAACATAAAGGACCTCTTCAAGGAGAGCTACAAACCACTGCTCAATGAAGTAAGAGAGGACATAAACAGATGGAGAAACATTCCACGTTCATGGTTAGGAAGAATCACTATCGTGAAAATGGCCATACTGCCCAAAGAAATTTATAGATTGAATGCTATCCCCATCAAGCTACCAATGACCTTCTTCACAGAACTGGAAAAAACCACCTTAAACTTCATATGGAACCAAAAGAGAGCCCACATAGCCAAATCAATTCCAAGCAAAAAGAACAAAGCTGGAGGCATCACGCTACCTGACTTCAAACTATGCTACAGGGCTACAGTAATCAAAACAGCATGGTACTGGTACCAAAACAGAGATATAGACTAATGGAACAGAACACAGGCCTCAGAGGCAACACCACACATCTACAACCATCTGATCTTTGACAAATCTGACAAAAGCAATGGAGAAAGGATTCCCTGTTTAATAAATGGTGTTGGGAAAACTGGCTAGCCATGTGCAGAAAGCAGAAACTGGACCCCTTCCTGACACCTTACACTAAAATTAACTCCAGATGGATTAAAGACTTAAACA
>CAUYLG010017769.1:0-76954 GCA_963573385.1 Cacajao melanocephalus | reverse complement strand
ATGTTCCATTGATACCAAGTTTATTGAGAGTTTTTAGCATAAAGGGCTGTTGAATTTTGTCGAAGGCCTTCTCTGCATCTATTGAGATAATCATGTGGTTTTTGTCTTTGGTTCTGTTTATGTGGTGAATTACGTTTATAGACTTGCATATGTTGAACCAGCCTTGCATCCCTGGAATGAAGCCTACTTGATCGTGATGGACAAGCTTTTTGATGCACTGTTGCAATCAGTTTGCCAGTATTTTATTGAAGATTTTTGCATCTATGTTCATCATGGATATTGGCCTGAAGTTTTCTTTTTTTGTTGAATCTCTGCCAGGTTTTGATATCTGGATGATGTTGGTCTCATAAAATGATTTGGGAAGGATTCCCTCTTTTTGTATTGTTTGGAATCGTTTCAGAAGGAGTGGTACCAGCTCCTCTTTGTATTTCTGGTAGAATTTGGCTGTGAACCCATCTGGACCTGGATATTTTTGGTTGATAGGTTGTTAATTGCTGCCTCAACTTCAGTCCTTGTTATTGGTCTATTCTGGGTTTCACCTTCTTCCTGGTTTAGGCTTGGGAGGGTGGCAGTGTCCAGGAATTTATCCATTTCTCCCAGGTTTACTGGTTTATGTGCATAGATTTGCTTGTAGTAATCTCTGATGGTAGTTTGTATTTCTGTGGAATTGGTGGTGATATCCCCTTTATTTTATTTTATTTTATTTTATTTGCATCTATTTGATTCTTCTCTCTTTTCTTTTTTATTAATCTGGCTAGTGGTCTATTTTGTTGATCTTTTCAAAAATCTCATTCCTGGAATTACTGATTTTTTGAAGGTTTTTTTGTGCGTCTCTATCTCCTTTGATTCTCCTCTGATCTTAGTTATTTCTTGTGTTCTGCTAGCTTTTGAGATTTTTTGATCTTGCTTCTCTAGCTCTTTCAATTTTGATGATAGGGTGTCAATTTTAGATCTTTTCTCACTTCTCATGTGGACATTTATTGCTATAAATTTCCCTCTAGACACTGCTTTAAATGTGTCCCAGAGATTCTGGTACATTGTGTCTTTGTTCTCATTGGTTTCAAAGAACATCTTCATTTTTGCCTACATTTCATTGTTTATCCAGTCAACATTCAGGAGCCAGTTGTTCAGCTTCCATAAAGTTGTGCAGTTCTGGGTTAGTTTCTTAATCCTGAGTTCTAATTTGATTGCCCTGTGATCTGAGAGATGGTTTGTTATGATTTCTGGTCTTTTGCATTTGCTGAGGAGTGATTTACTTCCAATTATGTGGTCAATTTTAGAGTAGTTGCCATGTGGTGCTGAGAAAAATGTATATTCTGTGGATTTGGGGTGGAGATTTCTATAGATGTCTATTAGGTCTGCTTGGTCCAGATCTGAGTTCAAGTCTTTGATATCCTTGTTAATTTTCTGTCTTGTTTTGTCTAATATTGACAGTGGAGTGTTAAAGTCTCCCACTATTATTGTGTAGGAGTTTAGGTCTCTTTGTAGTTCATTAAGAACTTGCTTTATGTATCTGGGTGCTCCTCTATTGGGTGTGTATATATTTAGGATTGTTAGCTCTTCTTGTTGCATTGATCCTTTAACCATTATGTAATGCCCTTCTTTGTCTCTTTTGATCTTTGTTGTGTTAAAGTCCATTTTATCAGCGACTAAGATTGCAACTCCTGCTTTTTTTTGCTCTCCATTTGCTTGGTAAATCTTCCTCCATCCCTTTATTTTGAGCCTATGGGTGTCCTTGCATGTTACATGGGTTTCCTGAATACAGCGCACTGATGGGTCTTGACTTTTTAGTCAATTTGCCAGTGTGTGTCTTCTGATTGGCGCATTTAGCCCATTTACATTTAAGGTTAACATTATTAAGTGTGAATATGATCCTGCCATTTTGATGCTAGCTGGTTGTTTTGCCTGTTAGTTGATAGAGTTTCTTCATTGGGTGGATAGTCTTTACCATTTAGTATGTTTTTGGAGTGGCTGGTACTAGTTGTTCCTTTCCATGTTTAGTGCTTCTTTCAGGAGCTCTTGTAAGGCAGGCCTGCTGTTGACAAAATCTCTTAGCAATTGCTTGTCTGTAAAGGATTTTATTTCTCCTTTGCTTATGAAGCTTAGTTTGGCTGGATATGAAATTCTAGGTTGAAACTTCTTTTCTTTAAGGATGTTGAATATTGGCCCCCACTCTCTTCTGGCTTGTAGGGTTTCTGCCGAGAGAGCCACTGTGAGTCTGATGGACTTCCCTTTGTGGGTTACCCCACCTTTTTCTCTGGCTGCCCTTAGCATTTTTTCCTTCATTTCAACCCTGGTGAATCTGATGATTATGTGCCTTGGGGTTGCTCTTCTTGAGGAATATCTTTGTGGTGTTCTCTGAATTTCCTGGACTTGAATGTTGGACTGCCTTGCTAGGTTGGGGAAGTTCTCCTGGATAATATCCTGAAGAGTGTTTCCCAGCTTGGATTCATTCTCTTCGTCACATTCAGGGACACTTATCAAATGTAGATTTGGTCTTTTCACATAGTCCCGTATTTCTTGAAGACTTTGTTCGTTCCTTGTTACCCTTTTTTCTCTCATCTTGCCTTCTTGTCTTATTTCATTGAGTTGCTCTTCGACCTCTGATATCCTTTCTTGTGCTTGGTTGATTTGGCTATTCAAACTTGTGTATACTTCATGAAGTTCTCGTATTGTGTTTTTCAGCTCCATCAAGTCATTTATATTCTTCTCTAAGCTGTTTATTCTCGTTAGCATTTCATCTAACCTTTTCTCAAGGTCTTAGTTTCTTTGCATTGGGTTAGAACATGTTCCTTTAGCTCAGAGAAATTTGTTATTACCCACTTTCTGAAGCCTGTTTCTGTCAGTTCATCAGACTCATTTTCCATCCAGCTTTGTTCCCTTACTGGTGAGGAGTTGTGATCCCTTGGAGGAGGAGAGGCGTTCTAGTTTTTGGTGTTTTCATCCTTTTTACACTGGTTTCTTCCTATCTTTGTGGGTTTATTTTACCTGTGGTCTTTGTAGTTGGTGACTTTTGGATGGGGTCTCTGTGTAGATGTCCTTTTAGTTGATGTTCAAGCTATTTCTCTGGTTTTTAGTTTTCCTTCTAACAGTCAGGGCCCTCTGCTGCAGGACTGCCAGAGGTCCACTCCAGACCCTACTTGCCTGGGGATCACCCATGGGGCCTGCAGAACAGTAAGGGTTGGTCCCGGTTTCTTCTTCTGTTATCTTAATCCCAGAAGGGTACCCACCAGATCTTAGCCTGAGCTCTCCTTTATGAGGTGTCTCTTTGGATATATGGAGGTTGGGGAGGTGTTTGAGGAGACAAGCTCCATTGTTCCATTCAGCGCTGCTGGGCAGGTATATTTAAGTCTGCTTCAGTGGAACTCAAAACCACCTGTTTTCCCAGGTGCTCTGTCCTGGGAAGGTAGGGCTTTATTTATAAGTTCCTCACATGCTGCTGCCTTTTTTCAGAGCTGCCGTGCCCCACAAGGTGGTAGACTATTTACAGTCTGCCAGCAGAGGCATTGCTGAGCTGCCGAGAGCTCTGCCAGCTGCTGTGCAAACTTCCTTGCAGATTTATTTACAGAGATACAGTTAGAACTGCCTCTGTAATGGTGATCTGCCTCAGTAATGGCAGACTGCCTCGGTAATGGTGGACTGCTTTGGTAATGGCAGACTGCCTCAGTAATGGCGGACTTCCTTAGTAATGGCAGACTGCCTCGGTAATGGTGGACTGCCTCAGTAGTAGTGGACTGCCTCGGTAATGGTGGATGCCCTTCTCTCCACTGAGCTGGATCATCCTGGATCCAGCTACGCTTGCTGCAAAACTCTGAATTCAGGGCATTTCAGATTGCTGGTCTTTGTGGGGGTGGTACCTGCCGAGCCAGATCACCTGTTTCAGCCCCCTTTTTTTTCAGTTGAAAGGGCAGCTCTATCTCCCAGGCATTCCAGGTGCCAGTTGAAACTGATTTATGTGAGTTTTTGTGTAGAGACCCACAGTGCCAGCTGAAACAGCCATGGTGGAAACTTGTGGTGCTTTTCAGCCTGGGAATCACCTGTTCTGTGGGCAGTAATAACTTGTTTGGAAATGCAGTGATCACTCACCCTCTTCCTATTTGGCCATCTTGGATCCCACCTCATGTTTTGAATATTTTTAAGTAGATTAGATAGCTTTCTACCTTTTAAGAAAAAATGCACAGGTGAAAGGAATTTTATCAGTGACATACATTCATTCTTGCAACAGAATTATAAAACAATAAAAATGTTTCTAAACTCCATGTTCAAAATGCTCTCTCAACTGAACACTTTTGGATAAATTTGATTTTATATTTTTGATATTTATTTTTATTTTTATTTATTTATTTTTTTGAGATGGAGTCTTGCTCCATTGCCCAGACTGGTGTGCAGTGGCACGATCTTGGCTCATGGAAACCTCCACCTTCTGAGTTCAAGCAATTTTCCTGCCTCAGCCTCCCAAGTTGCTGGGATTACAGACATGTGGCACTATACCTGGCTAATTTTTGCATTTTTAGTAGAGACAGGGTTTCACCATGTTGCCCATGCTGGTCTCAAACACCCTACCTGAAGCAATCCACTGCCTTGGTCTCCCAAAGTTCTAGGATTACAGGCATGGGCCACCACACCTGGCTACTTTTATTTTTAAAATAACATTATTAAAATATCATTTCTGTAAATGTCTGCTAACTTAGTTGATATTCCTTCTATGCCATAGCTGTTGAAGGATTCACCTAAATATGACAAATTTTGCCATTTTCTTATTGTCTACTTTTGCTTCTATTATGAATTTTTTTTCAATCTATGATGCCTATTTACTTTTTAAGCCTTATAGACATTCTATGAAGGTTAGTAAAACTAGTGTATATTTTCTCTCAGTTGTCTTAACTAGACACATAAATTGAATGCACATAAATTGTAGAAAGTTGAAAATAATAATTTTAGGGTATTTTTAACAATTCTCGTTTTTTTAAAAAAAAAAAAAAACCTTCAATTTCTTTCACACTTGATCTTAGCCAAAAGGCTGAGAAGTAATTACCTTAGCTTTCTTTTACTGAAAATGTTTTCACATATTAAATTGAAATTATTAAAAATTATATGTAAGCACATAATGTACAATATGTCTAAAAATATGTAACAGTTTTGAGTACGAAACCATTTGAAATTTAAAATTCTTGTTTGTGTAACCAATGTTATGTATGGGTTTCTATGTTTGAGTCACTAGTTTGTTATACATGATGATCCACTAGTATATTCACTAATGCTCCCATAAGAATGCCTAACTAATTATTTTTAATTATTATTATTGTGGTAAGAACACTTAACAGGAGATCTACCTGCTTAAAGAATTTTTGTGTGCAATACAGAATTGTTAACTTCGCAATGATGCTGTGCAGATCTCTAGAACCTAATCATCTTGCATAACTGAAGTGTCAGTTATTAAATTTTTTGACTTTTAAAGTCACTTTTTCTATCAAAACATCTTTTATTGACTATGATAAATAACCACAACAGTAACCACACAGCAACGTATATGTGAGTAAAGCTTACATTTTTAAAGAAGTAAACATTTGGGAGGCTGAGGTGGGCAGATCATGAGGTTAAGAGATCAATATTATCCTGGCCAACACGCTGAAACCCCATCTCTATTAAAAATACAAAAAATCAGCTGAGAGTGGTGGTTTGTGCCTATAGTCCCAGCTACCCAGGAGGCTGAAGCAGGAGGATTGCTTGAACCCAAGAGACGGAGGTTGCAGTGAGCCAAGATCACATTACTGCACTCTAGCCTGGTGACAGAGTGAGACTCTGTCTCAAAAAAAAAAAAAAGGAAATGTAAATACAAATATATAATTCTAATATTTTCTTTCTTTATACCAGTAAATTGTCTTAGGCTACCCAGGTTGAGGACCACCACTAGAGGTACAAAATTGGGCCACTGCCCCCATGTATAACTCAGTTAATCACTTACTGAAGTAAAATAGTGCATGTCATCTATATGACCATTAAGTAGGCCTTAATTAGCCCTTATGATAGTAAGGAAACCTGACATTGAATCAGCATTCCTAAGGGCTCAGAGAAGCAAATGGAACACAGGATGAAATTATTGCATGTGAAACCTTTCTTTGAAGAGAACCAATAACTATAATTGAAACATCTCACAATATTTGATTTGCTTTCATCCCATAACCAAACGCTTCAATTAAACTCATTTGTATTAGCATGGCTGAGATCATTTCCAACACTTTGTCTAAATTACCACAGGCTTCAGCATGGAATATCAAACTCTGACTTCAGAGGGCACAGCCTGGGCTCTGGGTAGCCTGTGGACAGAATGTAACAGGGATCTTTATCATTCCCATATAGGAGTTATCATTAGTGACTGTAAGCACTTTTTTCATATACTTGAAACAAAATTTCTTCCACAGAGAGCTAATCAGCAACCACAGCCAGCCAACAGGATTCCAAAGTAGTTTTTCTATTTAAAGAGGTGTCTGGTTTTACACATGGTAAAGGAATATGGAAATATTCCTTCTGCTTGCATTTTGGATCTATTCAAAATATTGAAATGTTGTCTAAGCAGAGATGAATTTGAAGGTCAGATCTCCAAGGGGACCCCTTGTCTTTGCTTCCCTTGAAGAAATAATGTGAACCAAGTTCTGAAATATTTGTCCAGTTATTTTGAGGCCAGGAATTTTACTCAATACCAACTAAAATGTAAGCACCTAGAAATATTGTGGAATGCAAGAAAATCCTAATGTACATCCAAACTGTGAAGGAATAGTTAACCTCTCATAACTAGTCCTACTTTGAGGAAGTGGCTCATCAATGGCATAAAAGACCTTAACGCATAGAGGTAGCTGGACATTGATATATTCATTGTTCTCTGGTACCATGAATCTTACATCTGCTACCATAAACTTTTAGAATTCAAGGAAAGCAAAAATGCAACCCATGCTCTTCTAGATAACAGTCTGAGGCCAAGAAGAGAATTGGCTTGGCCTGAGGTCTCACAGCTATTCTGGGACAAAGACAGGCTAGAATCAAGACTTTAGGGATCTCAAAATTCTTTGTCTTAGTGACTCTATTGGCTGAAAAGTACTGATTTTCCCCACTTACACATCAATTTAATGCAAATAATTTAAATAGGAGACAACCTGATTAAGAATTAATTATCACCTTTAACACAAGTTTTAAAAAGCATCTGAAGTGTGTATATGTACATTCTCCAAATAATCACAAGCTTTATGAGGTCAGGGACAGAATATTTAATTTCATGGGATTTTTTTCCGAAGCAGTGAAAATCTTTCCTCACTGTAAGTGTTTAGCAATTGCTGGTTAGTGGGTAAAGCATAATATCATGAAGACTATTGTGTCTACCACTCTCATCTGTACCCCTGCCTATCAGATACTGTGAAAAAATTATGACACTGGGCAGGGAATATCTGAGCAGGTGAATGCAAATATACTTTTTAAAGGATGCCTTTAAAATTCCTCCTTTCTCTTCTTCTCTCCTTATTCCTGCTGTGAAATGTAAGATAGGATTTTTAAGCTTTTGCACTTCTTTAGTAGAGGAGAAGTGTTTGAGGACTTAATCCTCTTCTTAAGGGCCACAAAAACAACGAAGCAAAGATCAATCTTGTCTTTCAACTTTATAAGAATTTTTTGAGCCAAAACCTTTTGTCTTTAATAAGTAATAGGTCTGCAGGCAAAGTCCTTCGATGCTTAGAAGTGGCTACTGGCTACCTACTTGGCAATAACGTCAGAACGATTTTGATGTATTTTAAGAGTGGATGAGATCTCCAACCCAACTTCCTTTTTAGTAAATAATAATTTGCTATGCTATTGCTGACCAGACCTTTCTTTGCCAGTTTCAGAGAGTGTTTGATGGTTATCATCACCACACAGGAGTAAACATTGTAAAGAAGAGAAACAGAGAGACAGAAGATTATTATTGGCATCATTTTCAGCTGGCCAAATAAGAAAGAAAAGTGGTTAGTTCTTAACTATGAAAAGATGCCAAAATCAAAGAAAACAAAAAAGCTATTATTGGAAAAATAAAATAAACCAACACCATATAAGATATATTTTGTTGTTTTAATTTCCAGGATTTCTGTGTAGTAATCAATATTTGTTGACTCATATAACATGAAATTATGGCTATCTAATCAAATTTAATCACCAAAGAGAAGCAAAAGATCTGCTAAAAAAATTTAATTGGGAGGCCATTAGGTGTCTTGGGTTCCCACACAGGCAAACTGAACCTCAGTATGAACAGTAAAACAAAACAAAACCTAAGCTGAGCTAATCAGAGACTTCCAACTAACCTCTAACTTAGAAAATTTCACTTTAATCAATCAAGTAATCTTTTTGTCTTGCTTCTTCAAACACCTTATACAAGTTTACTTTCTTGCCCTCTCTGCCCTTCATCTCCAGAGGAATGGTGAACCACTTGGATTTGAATTGGTGTGGCCCAATTCATGAGTCACCAAATGCCCAGATAAACTCTTTAAATTTTTAATGTGCCAAAGTTTTTCTTTTAACAGATCTAAACTGAAGGTTGGCAAACATGGTGGGAAAAACTATTGGCTCATATGATGTTAGGTCATTCTAAAATATCTAATGGGGATTGTATTAGTCCATTCTCCCATTGCTGTAAAAAGTGACCTGAGATTGGGTAACTTATAAAGAAAAGAGTTTTAATTGACTCTGTTCTGCTGGCTGTGCAGGAAGCATGGCTGGGAAGGCCTCCGGAAACTTACAATCGCAGCAGAAGATGAAGAGGAAGGAGGCTCATCTTACATAGCAAGAGAAGGAGAAAGAGAATTAAGAGGGAAGTGCTACACATTTTTAAACAACCAGATTTCATGAGAACTCACTGTTGAGAGAACAGCAAAGGGGAAGTCCACCCCCATGACCCAGTCACCTCCCACCAAACCCCTCCTCCAACACTGAGGATTACAATTTGACATGAGATTTGGGTGGGGACACACAGCCAAACCATATTAGGGATATTTAAAATGGTATCTCTATTCTCTATATAGATGTCTATATAGATGTCATGCTTTAAGTGAATACACACTTTTTTTTCCCATGTCTGTTTGGAATGGCTTTAACATTAAAACTAACCTCATCAGGCCCATCAAATTTAAGCTACCTCAGGATATTATGAAAACGAGCCCCAAATTAGTATTACAAAAATTTTCTCCAAAACCAAAAATAACCAGTTGGCTTTAAAAGAAACCTTTGTTTCTCAAAGTCTGAGAACAGAGCAGGGCAGAGATCAGCAAGTATAGTTTTCCTTGCAAGTCAAATGCTTTATTTGTGAAGCAAAACACGATGCAGGGTGAGACATAGCAGTAATAACCCTTGTTAATTTGTGGTTTTGGTTGAATACATGTCGATGAAATAAAAAAAAAAAAAAAGCTTAGCTCCTGGAGTTTTTAGAATTAATGTTTTTCAAAGTTATAAGAAAATGTAAGGCATTCTGGCCATGTTAGCAAAATACAAAATTGGTAGGGAGTTGGAGGACAAAATTCAGAAAAAAAATTTCCACAAGACGTTTTTGGTTTTTAATATTCAGAAGGCATCCCTACGTTTGTACAAATGGCTATGGAGAATAAAACAGAAACAAAGTTCTAGGAACATAGTGGATGGAAAAAATTCATTAACCCTCATATCTACACAACATTCTTTTCCTATCTGATGTTCTGTATTATATGGAAAGTCAGCAATATCTACTACCATTTTAAAGATGGGGAATTGAGATATTGGAGAAGTTGAGGCCATTTAGTGAAGAGGTACACTATAATTAAGGGCAAGATTGAAAATATCCTAACATTAAATATTCTCTTTTAGTGTAATGCAATCCAATACTGACTCTCCTAATTTGAATTTGAATATCATTTCAATTCATTAACTGTCAAACTCAATTAAGAAACATTTATTGGGAGCCTCCCATTAGCTGGTAAGACCTTAGGGACTAGAAATAAAGTAAAAGACAGCTCTGTCTTCAGAAACCATACACTTTAGTTGGAGAAATGGGCAAGAAAAAAACAGCTGCAAAATATAGGAATATGAAGCATTCAACAAATGGGCCATTGGAGCACTCAAGGGACCCTCAATTTAAGATCACTCTATATCCCAGTTTACCTGGGAGAGTTCTGGCTTATTTCAAATGTTCTTGAATAATTATTGTTGGTACCCAGTTTCACCCTGGAAACAATCCTGGTTGCAATTATAAATTATACAACTACCTTACTCCACCCATGCTAGGTGATGAAAAAAAGCCTTTTTAGATGAAGTTGCTTTAAACTAGTTATTCCCATATAGTTTTCCAACTAATTTCAAAAACTCCTATTTAATTTACTTCTAGTATATAATCTGTATCATCACCAAATGATCTTCTAAAAACCCAACCTAGCAGGTGTCATACCTGACATTTCAAAATCCTTCATTAGTCCCTTATCTGTAGGATAACTTCCAAACTCTTTAGCACATTATGTAAGGTATTCCCTGTCCTAGCCTCTCTCCATCTGTGCATATTCATTAAAAATAAACAAAAACAATGCCTCTTAGTTCTTCAGTCATAGCAAACTCTTTGAATTGTCAATTGTCCCATGCTATTTGAAGCCTCTGTGCTGTGACACATGCTGTTCTCTGTGACTATAATTCTCTTCCTCCAACATTGATCTGCCTAGTGGATACCTAGTCCTTTCTTCTTAAAAACAAAAAAACAAACAACCTTTCCTGAGCCTCACAAGCTGAAATTTGCCTGATTCATTTCACCACTGAACAATCTAGATTGGTGTGCATCACACCACATTGCATGTTTTGTCCACGTGTCTGTTTCTCTGACTTAGCTGCAAATGTTACGAGGGGTCCAACCTGTTCTCATCTGTGTCTCAATATGCCCGTGCCCATTTAATAAATGCTTGTTTAGCTGCATTTATTAAAAATTAGATGGGCAGGAAAAAAGGTAGGTTAGGAGAAGTTTTTAAAGGATGATAGAATTTGCAAAGGTATAGATATTTAAGAACATCAGATAATCTCTGGGAACTGCGTATTGTTTAATGTGTCCAGGTCATGGGGTAACTGTGGGAGAAGAGATTAGGGAAGAACATTTTTTGGGGGTAATTACAGAAACAAAAATCTCATGGATTATCTATTTTGCTTGGCAGTATATTTTTAAAAGGGGAAGACAGGCTAAAAGTTTCATTTGTTTCCTAAATGGGTAATGATTTACTACCATGTAGTAGGTATTGTAAAGCAGATTGTGTATTGTGGTTGTAAATGAGCAGATTAACATTGGCCCCTCCCTAATGTACTTTTCTGTGTTCCATTTAAGGAATCTTAGAAGTGGAAATGTCTGAATTACAAAAGGTCTCAGGCCAGGCATGGTGGCTCACGCCTGTAATCCCAGCACTTTGGGAGGCCAAGGCGGGTGGATCACGAGGTCAGGAGATTGAAACCATCCTGGCCAACATGGTAAAACCCCATCTCTACTAAAAATACAAAAATTGGCCAGGTGTGGTGGTGCACACCTGTAGTCCCAGCTACTTAGGAGGCTGAGGGAGGAGAATAGCTTGAATCCGGGAGACGGAGTTTGCAGTGAGCAGATATCATGCCACTGCACTCCAGCCTGGGCAACAGAGTGAGACTCCTTCTCAAAAAAAAAAAAAAAAAAAATCTTAAAAGTGGAGGTTAACATTTAATGAGCATCTACTCTTTGCACCTCTCATTCCACACAAAAGAAAGCCAAAGATAAGGGCATAGAGATTATCAGTAGCAAAACCTGCATGACTCATAATGCACTCAGGTATGACCCTGATCCTAGAGGATCCTGTGATCAGTCAACCAGCTTGGAAAACAATAAAAGAAGCAACTTAACTGGCCACTGAAAAGCATCCATTCCCTCCTGCCTGGGATATGCCAAAGTCTGACCAGTCTCCAGCACTGAGGGGATTTTAGCAACTGTTAGAAAAAATTAAAGAATCAAGAAGCTATTGAAACATACTAACACCTGGTTAATTATCCTGCATAGACGTCAAATACAGTGAACTTGAAATTATCCCTCACCTGTTCCCCATAGGGTGATTCATGGCATTAGGTTTTTTAACATTCCTTACATTCCTGGAGCCATAATGGACCAATAGGTGTAGAATTCAAGAAGTTTTTTTGTTTGTTTTTGTTTTTTGGTGGGGTGAGGAGGTCTGGTATTAAAGAATTATGCACTTCAGGAGATTTTTCTTTTCTGTCAGCCCTGGAAAGTTTATTGGGACTTTGCTGAAGAAGGGGGATTAAGTTAAATCATTTTCAACTTCCACTGAAGAAATGAGTCTAGACATTCAGCAACAAAAGCTGACTATGTTATAAAAAGAGAGACAGCTAGATATTTTTTGCCTCCTAATGAAAAAAAAAATCACTTATAAAATAGTATTGAAAAAAGAAAATCTGACCTAAATCACATCAAACTTCTATATCTAATTTCTAATTTATAGGAAGTACAGAGGACAGAGGAGCATGTTAAATTCTACCACGGAGATGAAATCAACAAAATATTGATTTTGTAATCGTCTACAAACCAAATTACCCACTTTATTTGGCTAATAAATTGCAAGAGAGGGACAGAGGAAAAAATGGAAAAATTATATAGATTAAAAGACACTTAAAATATACATAGAGCAGTCCCATTGTGTGGGCAGTATTTAAATTCTAATCAAATAAATGTTAAAAATAAATAAGAACTCAGTAAGACAATGGAAATTTGAACACTAGCTACAAATTTGATTATATTAAAAATGATTTTTAAATTATTTTTGGTGTGATAATGATATTGTTCTTATGTCTAACAAAGCCCTTGTCTTTTAGAGATGCATATTGAAATATTTATGAAGAAAATGACATGGTATACAATCTTTTTTCAAAATAATAGAGAAAAATAGTGAATGGGTCATAGATTTAGTGTGATTCACTGAGTTCATTGTTGATGCTGGGTGATGGACATATGCAAGTTTCTGCATCTTATTCTGTCAATTTATGTCCCATATTCTCCATAAAATTTTGAAAACTGCTAGAGGGAAAGACAATATATTAATTAATATAGATCTTTCTTCACAAAACCAAACATGTTAATTCCCAGAGAGATGAATCTGTCCATTTCACTGTGAATATTTTAGTTTTTTGTTTTTTTTTTTTTGTAGAAAATATGCATTACAGAGTAGCGATATAGAAATTTTTAACCTAGTATATAAGTCCAGGAGTGATTTAGTAAATCCATAGTTACCCAGAACTATACACAAAATTGATATTAGATGTTTGTGTTTTTGCATTCTGGAAGTCAAAGGATTCAATAAATCAAGAGTATAAAATAAAACTCATAGACATTAATGGTTTTTTAAAAGAGATTGCAGAGAAATTTTGACTTTCCTAATGTGATCTGAAAACTGAAATGAAAAAACGCATTTCCAAAATAACATAATCAATGAGAAAATGTTTATATTTTGTCAAATCCAGGCATGTTGCAATGTATAATTTGAGGCAAACTTGTTCTTTGAGCAAAAATAATGATATATACTTGTGTATTGAAGTTTGTATTTAGCTAAATCTGCTTTGTCCGAGTTCTTGCAGTCAAAACCATCTCCTCTCTAGATCATGTCTCTTCACTCATTTAAGGCAACCCCCCTTCTGGTCCATGGCCTTCTCCAATGTTGAACTATAGGATCTCTTATGAGCAACATTTAGATTTCCATATGTACCATTTAATAAATATTCTTTCTGCAAGTTCAGGATAAATTCTCTACTGGCATGGACCATACTTTTGCTGCCTATGTATTCCCCTAGTTGTGTAAATCTGGTGAGTAAGAAAGCATTACTATTCATGGTGCTTCCATTCATTTCATTTTGCTTTTGATCTAGAAGTAAAAACACCTGAATTAGACATTGTAGATGAAACCAAATAAATGCCATATTTGAAGAAATATTTGTATAATACTTTTTAAATCATCTAAGTTTACTCATATACTTTTGTTCTAGTTGAACATGAAAAATTAGGCACACATGGAAATATTCAATGACATAAACATGGGCAAATTGTTAATAGTTTTTTTAGTTCTCATTTTATTCTCATAACTGGGAATTTTAAAGCCCAAAGGACAAATTATAAAACAAAATCACAGTAAAAACCTTTCCCCTCATGTAAGTTTTCTTGTAATGTCATTTAGAATTTTATCCTTTTTTTTTTTTTCTTTTCACAGCTTTACTTACCTTTTGTTTAGGCGTATAAGTTCACATCTTTAGTAGGTTACCATGATCTCTTATTCTCACATTTAAAACTGATTTTAGGAAAATATAATATCCAGGAAGTTTTTCATGAGTTTTCCTCATCAGCAGTGTTAACCTATTTTTCTGCAATATAACAACTTTGGAACACAAAGGCATCTGAAATAGGCATCCTTGATACGAATTGCAGATTACTTTCTCACTACTCCTGGCTGTGTACTCCCAAATCAATAGAAATTCATAGGATCTGAAAATTAAATCTTGCAGTGCATTTTTAAAATTCTGACTTTATTGATAACGTTATAATCCTTTTGCACCATTTTAGCAAGTTCAGGTGGAAGAGTATTAACATTGACATTTGAAAATGAATGTGTTAGGTGGGAGGGGAAGGAGATGTAAGATTTCTACATCCCTAGATCCTTTTTAAATTTCATAGACTTCTCTAAGTACATCAGAGGCATTTTGCTGAAACACCCTGCTATTGCCAGGTTGATTCCTTTTGCAAGAAACTAGACTCATCCCAAGTGCGGAAGAGTAAAGCTCAGTCATTTCCAATGAAGGAACTGCTGATCTTGATCATCAAGACTCTGAGAGGTCTGACAAAAATCTAAGAGAGTTTTGTAAAGACAGTGGCCATGTACTCATTTCTAAAGGGCTAGCATTTGGAACTCTATTAACAATAAATGCATTCTGAATTTACACTACATGCTATTTAATAACCAAGAAGAACGTGTGGACACGTTAGAACTAAAGTCTAGTTCTTATGTTCTTGGCTATAAAATAGCATGTACTAAGAAACAATGTGTTTACCTAGCTCTTCTTCTTGATAAATGATTAATCAATATCATAAGGACTGTGATTCACCACTTCAACCAATCTCAAGGAGAGTGTATTTTTATAATTTGTTTATCTTTCTCTGTTCAATGGTTTGGAAAGAACCAGTCATTCCCTGTGTCCTTGCTTATGTCAATCACCATTGCAAGTCTAAAATTCCTTGTTTCTACACCTAGATGGATTTTTCCCCCAACGTGAATATGTACATACCCTAATTTGATTCATACTTTTCATTAGTCCCCCAAAATTCTCAAAAATCCTCAAAATCTTATAATCTAGCAAGTTCTAGCAAATTATAATCTAGAAAATTCTAACAAAAATTATCTGTCTCTTCAACCTTTTCAGTTATTATTTCTTCTCCCTGCCATGAATAGAACACTGTGCCTCTGCTGAATTCACTGCTTCCCTGAGGCTCTGTAAAGTCATCACTATTTTTTGATCCTCATAATTCTTACACCACAAGTTCCAGAAATAAGAGTATTTCTTGATTGTGTCTGTTGTTCTTTTCCTCCCTCAAAAACCCCTGGTATTTGATGTCATACATGGCCACTTGCTACCCCTTTGTATTAGTCTGTTCTCACACTGCTAATAAAAACATACCCGAGACTGGGTAATTTATAAAGGAGAGAGATTTAATTGACTAACAGTTCCACATGACTAGGGAGGCCTCACAATCACGGCTGAAGGTGAATGAGGAGCAAAGTTACGTCTTACATGGTGGCAGGCAAGAGAGCTTGTGGAGGGGAACTCCCCTTTATAAAACCATCAGATTTTATGAGATGTATTCACTATCATGAGAACAGCATGGGAAAGACCTGTTCCTATGGTTCAATTACCTCCCACCAGGTCCCTCCCATGACGTGGGAATTATGGGAGCTACAATTCAAGATGAGATTGGGTGGGACACAGCCAAACCATATCACCCTTCTCATTGTTATTGTATACCAATCTTCCAATTTTAGCACTCTGGTCACTTCTTTTATCCTTAATTTGTAATCTTTCTTGGGGACAGTAACAGTCATGGGGATAATTCATTGTAAATGGCTCACATATTTTTACCACTTTACCTTACTCAACCAATTCTCTCTTCATTGCTTAGTCATTATTATCATTAATATCTGTACCATCTTCTCAAAGCCTCAATTTCAAATCTCTCTGATCACCATTATTTATATTTTGTGCTTATTTATTCCTTTGCATCCATGACAACAATTTAACTCCATTTAAACTTCCAACTGACTCATACTACAATTTTTCCACTTTCTCTTGGCTTATGTATTTGTTTTCCCTCTTAACCAACTTAGGGTTCATGGTCCATCATTGTAGTAAGTTGTTAATGTACTTTTAATTCCTTCCACCTTCTCCCAGCACCTGCTGACGATCTCACAAAACTCCAGCACTACCCGAACCCAACGTCCTCCCTACTCATCTCCCACTGCTCCCAGTGTCTAGAGGAATCACACAGCCTTACCACCAAGTCTCCATTTAAATTTATAACAGCAGATTTTAAGTGAGTACCCAGGACCGCACAGATGTGCCCAGACACCCTTCTACGTTTGTCTAGTGAACTCACTTTAGTTCTTCTTTCAAACTTCACATTCTTCCCAGACCACCTTGATTCTCAGTGAAAAACTCATGGAAGTAAGAAAAATTCTCTTCCACCATTGAGTCTACAAACCTTTATGCAACTGGACTCACACTCTCAGCGTTCTTTCTCACTGCTATTGTGACATCCCTGCCCCGGTGACTAACTGGATCTTACACTCAGGCTCTAAGTCCCATTGCTACTTGTTTTCTCTAGGACTTACCACTATCATGTCTGGTTTCTCTAAGATCGTCACTTTTTCCATGCATACTGAATCTTTGTGACTCAGTACACAACTATGCTGCACAATTTACCATGTAAAGAATTAAATAGCCTGGGTGCGGTGGCTCACACCTGTAATACCAGCGCTTTGGGAGGCTGATGCGGGTGGATCACGAGGTCAGTAGATAGAGACCAGTCTGGCCAACATGGTGACACCCTGTCTCTACTAAAAATACAAATATTAGCTGGGCATGGTGGCACGTGCCTGTAGTCCCAGCTACTCAGGAGGCTGAGGCAGGAGAATCACTTGAGCCTGGGAGGTGGAGGTTGTAGGGAGCCAAGATTGCGCCACAGCACTCCAGCCTGGCAACAGAGCAAGACTCTGTCTCAAAGAAAAAAAAAGAATAAAATAAAATAAAAACCTCAGTCTTATGCAGTCTAGTGTGGGGAGTCAAACCCCACCAACCCCTGGTTTGGACTAAAGAGTTAAGGTGATCAAAGGGTAGCTTTGGCTTATTCACAGTTTCATGATGGTCTCAAGTTTCCAATCCAGTAAGAGAAGAGTATGCTGGCACGCTTCAGGTTTCTGCTTATACCATGATTGGCACATGTGCATTGGCTAAAACAAGTTAGAAGGCCATCAAGGGATTGAAAAGCAAAGTCAGTCAAATGGCATATGCATGGATACAGGGAAGGGAAAAATTTATGGAAAGGTAATAAGGCTCCATAAAAGAGAAGTAGGTGTGTGATGTGTCTAGAAAAATGGGGCTTTAGGCAGTCTTGCAGATATTAGATATTTCCAGTGCCTCTGCAAGGCACAGAAGTATCAAGAAGACTCCTTTGTAGCCATAAATGACACAGAGTTAACAGAAAGCAGTGGTTAATAGAATGGGGCTTTGTGGATGGACACAAAGAGTGACTGAACAATGAAAAGCTAAACTAACAGCATGATGAGTTCTCATGCCTTGATATTCAGAGTCAGCATAGGGAGAAAAAGCTGTGAAGTGCAGATGAACTGAAATAGATCAAATATTCCAATACCTTGGCAGAGGAGGGACTTAAACTAGAAATTCAGTTGCAAAATAAATGAAACCCCATCTCTACTAAAAATACAAAAATTAGCCAGGCGTGATGGTGGGTGCCTGCAATCCCAGCTACTCGGAAGGCTGAGGCAGGAGAATTGCTTGAACCCAGGAGGTAGAGGTTGCAGTAAGCCAGGATGGCATCACTGCAATTCAGCCTGGTCAACAAGAGTGAGACTCTATCTCAAAAAATAAATAAATAAAATAATTTTAATTCATTGCATCTCTCAGTTTGTGGCCTAAAATTCATTCTCATTACTCTTGAATTTTCTACTGTTACTTATCTAATGCTTCCCCTCATACGTAAGATCATACTAGGGTGTCTGGCCAGGAAAAAGGTGGCTTTCATCTGACAAAAACCAAAACGATGCTGTTTTTCCTTACATCTTTCCTTGTTTGGGAAGGTTCCTTTTCCAAAACGCCACTGCCTTTGGCAACATTCACACAGTTTTAGAGCTCTTGTCTTGGCCGGTAATTGTGCTGGTGACTTCACTGAGTCCCAGATAAATTAAATCTGGTGAGAACACTTTAGAGACAGCTGGCTGACGCTGGGTTTCGGCTTGCTTAGTGCACTCTTTGTAATCATGTTCTTCCTATTTTATCTTTTTAATAATTTTATTTCTTTGTTTATTCTCTTTATCTCTTTTTTTCTCCACTCCAATTCATTCTTAATTTTATTTTATTCCATTGTTTTTCTTTCTTTCTTTTTTCCAGTTAGTCTCAATTTTGAATGGCATGGGTAGCCTTTAGGGACAAAATCTGTTGAGATGAAATTGAATGATCTAATTTAATACTGTTTTAAATATTTTTATTCATATTACACAGCCAGGACATTTGCATATTATTAATAGCTTTACTCATGTAGCATGTAAAACTTATTTCACAGACATTTCCATTGCTTCCAAATTTTACCATTATATGTTGAAAAATCCCATGATTAATATTTATCTATAATACCATTTTAGTCTATATCATTATTTCTTTACTGGGTAAGTATGGTTAAAAATCTTGTGTAATTCATATTGCTAAATTGCTCAATAGTAATAAGGATGTCTTTCTAATGAGAGTAGAGTTACTCTTTAATACTAAAAAATCTTTTAAGACTTAAAGAAATAATAGTCATAAGTCAGGGCAGGCTATAAAGAGAGTCTTATTGAGAGCTCTGAGTGTGGTTTGGGCACCAAAAGGACACACCTGAAATTCACAGACTAGTCTTAGAGCTGGAGAGCACAATGGTAATAACAGGGCAGAAAGCAGTTCAGGAAAGAAAAATACCCATATCCAAACAAGCAGTTATATATTTATTTATTGTTATAATGCTTTATATATATAAATCAATATAGTTATAAATGTAAGTATTTATATTGTCATAAATATTGTACCCCTCAAAACTAAAAGTCAAATACATATATATTATTTGACTTCTGGTATAACGTGTATCTATCTATCTATATATCAAATGTAGAACAATGAATATATATATATAGATGTATATATGTATATGAATATATATATAGAAACACATAAATATGTATATGTCTATATATGCCATACTAAAAGTCAAATAATATATATGCACTTGACTTTAGTTTCAGGGGGTATGTGTGCAGGTTACATGAGTAAATTGTGTACAAATTGTTGTGTATGATTGCTTATAATTGTTGTGCGAGTGATCCCGTCACCCAGGTAGTGAGCATAATACCCAATAGTTAGCTTTCCAATTCTTATTTCCCATCTTTTCCCTTAAGATGGCGTGGCTCTGTGTCTCTACCCAAATCTCTTCTTGTAGCTCCCATAATTCCCATGTGTTATGTTAGGAACCTGGTGGGAGATGATTGAGTCATGGGGGCAGGTTTCCCCTGCTCTTCTGGTGATAGTGAATGGGTCTCACAAGATCTAATGGTTTTAAAAATGAGGGTTTCTCTGCACAAGCTCTCTTTTTGCCTGCTACCATCCATGTAAGGTGTGACTGGCTCCTCCTTGCCTTCCACCATGCTTGCGAGGCTTCCCCAGCCATGTGAAATTGTAACATTTAATGACACTCTGTAGCTGAGAAGATAAAGCTGGATTTCTCCGAGCTGAAAGCTGTCTTCCTTCCGTGGAAACAAGTTCAGAGTCATCCTACACAGACAAGAAGCATTAGCATCTGATCTGCTTTATCCTGCATCAGCAGGAGCCCAAGTGCTTTAGGCAGAAAGCAGTCTTTAGTGTATCCGTGGAGATAGGGAGCTTCTCCTTGCTCAGCTTGTTCCAGAATCAGTATGTAAGCTTTGTTTCCAGCAGTATTATCTGTGACAAATGCCTCCCCAAAGCCAGACTGCATCTGTTGACTGATGCCCAGTTCCCACCCTTCAGATTTCAATTAACGTGTACCTGGTAGCAGTCCTCTGAAAGAAAGGCTTGTTGCAATAGAACTAGCAGTGGACTCCACTGCTCACTCCAAACTTTCTTTGGAAGAACCAAATTACATATGTAATATTATGTAGATTTGATCTTTTCCAGTACCATGGTTCTGTTACAGGCTAAAAGAAGGAACAGAAAATAGCCATTTTTACTGATTGCCTTTGAATCGAGAGAGGGGATTGATAAAGAAAGAGCAGGAAGAAATACTGATTTGAGCTCCCTGTGGTTACACAGAAGCAGTGACAGTTTAGAAGCAGTCCCATCTCTGCCAAACGAAATGACTGAATTTGATCTTGTCCAAGCAGAGCCCTCAGAAGATGAAGGATGCTATACAATAGCAGCTTTCCTTCTGAAAATTGAAATGCAAAGTCACCTAAATTTGAATAGGCAAAAGCAGTATTAGCAGAGACCCCATGATTGACACTCACTTTCACCCTTTCACCTGCCTTAGGTCTTCAGCTCTTCCTCTTGCCAACACCATACCTGCCTCCCCAGCCTGAGTCTGAATGGAAATCTTTTAGCCAGTTCTCTTTAGAAAAACTGAGACACTGGCATTTTTTTCTCCCGAGACAGAGTCTTGATCTGTCACCTAGGCTGGAGTGCAGTGGCGTGATCTTGGCTCACTGCAACCTTCTCCTCTTGGGTTCAAGCAATTCTCATGCCTCAGCCTCCTGAGTAGATGGGATTACAGGCACCTGCCACCACATTCAGCAGCTAATTTTTGTATTTTCAGTGGAGACGGAGTTTCACCATGTTGGCCAGGCTGGTCTCAAACTCCTAACCCTGGATTCCACCTGCCTTGCCCTTCCAAAGTGCTGGGATTTTTTACAAGCATAAGCCACCGTGCCTGACTGACACTGGCATTTTAAAAGAATTTCATTGACTACTGAGAAAAACACTAACAGAAAATACAAACAGAACTGAAACAAGTTTCTAAAGAACATCTGCTCATCCTACAATCAAGGTTTCTCAGAGTCAAGAGGGACCATGGTACACACCTTTCACTTTTTCTTTCTCATTACATTATCAAATAAAAAATGGTTGCACATATTGTGAAATTTTGTGAAAAATCTACTTCATATATTGGCACTTTAGATTTTCCACTTAATATTTCCATTAGAAATTGGCACTTTTTATAAGTTTCTAATGGCTGTATTTATAACCTCTTGTGAAGATAAGACCAGAAGTCTAAATTTGAAGGCAATCTTTGTGATGAGGCTTAAGCCAAATCCCCCTCCCCTCCATCACCCCATGAACACATTAGAGTTCTGCTACCAAATGTTCGTGAAGTCTCCGACATTGTCCTAGGCTTCTGCTTTCTCAGCTTGTCAGTCATCTCCATGATGGAATGACACATCTTATTTCCAACCCGAGTGATGGGGTCTCCCCACATCAGGACTCATTCAGTGTTTTCCAGTGGTGAAGAGACCAGGCTGAAATCATACAGGCCCCTAAGTTTCTGTCTTCCATGTGGAGGGACATGTGTACACAGGAGCGATATCTTTCTTCAGATATAACTTACTTTACATCCCTGTGTTAGTCCATTCCCACAATGCTATAAAGAACTGCCTGAGACTAGGTAATTTGTGAAGGAAAGAGGTTTAATTGACTCAGTTCCACAGGCTATGCAGGAGGCATCGCCAGGTGCCTCAGGAAACTTACAGTCATGCTTGAAGGGTGAATGGGAAGCAGGAACATCCTTACATGGTGTCAGGAGAGAGAGAAAGAGAGAGTGAAGGAGGAAGTGCTACACACTGTTAAACAACCAGATCTGAAAACTCACTCCGTATCACAAGAACAGCAAGGAGGAAGTCTGCCCCCATAAGCCAATCACCTCCTACCGGCTCCCTCCCCCAACGTTAGGAATTACAATTCAGTATGAAATTGGTGGGGACACAGAGCCAAAGCATATCAATCTCACACAGAAAGAAGCTAATAACAAAGTCATAGCACAAGGAAACCTTCACCACTTAAACACTAGAGCCATAAAGCAAGAACCAACTAGTACCCAGCAGAGGGAGTCAGTCCCTCACCAGTAATATTTACTTTTAGTGTTCCCCCACGTTCTGAATCAGAACTACCCATCCCCAATAACAGGCAGATTTTTCATACATTTCTCCAGGTTATAAGTGGGCTGACAGCCAGTCTTCTAATTTGTTACTTACAGAAAGCACTGTATTGCAACACTGGTTTAGAAATTTAGGGTTTTGTATGTTTCTCCAAATAATCACATACCAGCATACTAAACAATAGCATTTTTTCATAAACTAGCAGATTTTTCTCAATCTTGTATCAGACTCCAAGTTTTGAGTTACCCACAACTGATAAATAGCTACAACAAAATATATGTTATGTAATATTCATTTTCAATATTGGCTGTTATGTAACTGGGACACAACTCTGGGGAGAAATTAGATGGAGTTGGGCAAATTGACCAGCTCCATCTAATTTCTCCAAATTGACCTAGTGTCAGAAAGATAACAGTTGTTGGCATCTGTTGATAATCTATTTTACTCTGGGCACTTTGCCAAACCCTTTACATGGGTTATATCACAGTCTTTATGGTTACCCTGAGTCAGCTGCTGATATTATCCTCATTTTACAAAAGTGAAAAATAGGCTTGGGACATTTAGGCAATTTACTCAACTCTCACCTTAATTACGGTGGATGACTAGGACCTGAACATAGTCTTGATGTGACCCTCAATTCTGTCCTCCTAACCAGAAGAGGTTAGCTGGTTAACCGTAATCTATTCCCAAAGACAAGTGGAACAATCTTGATTTTTGATCTATAGCTTTTTGACCCCTTAATCTATTTCTGTATAATTTATGAAATCAAAAGAAAAATTAGCCAGTTCAAATAAGTAAAGAATTCTGGATTTATTTATTAAACATCTAAGCATTTGGACTTTAAGAATAATAAGCATATCTGGAACCTTATTATTAAAAGATCATAATTTATAAATTTGAGCTTCCAATTCCTGAGTTTTGTACATTATTTCTGATGGATGATTACCTGATAAAGAGAATATTAAGGCAGTTTGTTATTCACTCTTTTGAAAACCCAAGGTATAGCTGTCGTCACTCCCTCTCAGGCCTGTACTTACCAATAGCCTTGTGGCTTCAATTCTAAAGATATTTTTAAAGGACATGAGAAAGAAACATAACAATAAATAAATAAATGCAAAACACTCCTATAAATCCAAAAAGGTCTTCGTACAAAGCAGTCTCAAATGCCACTGCAGTTTTGACCTTCTGAATAGCAATCACTTATATTGTAAACGGAAGATGATCTAAAGGTTTGTAGTGCTATTGTGAACATTTTACACAGAGCTGAAAAGCACAAGAAAAATAACTTATGGTTTAAAAATACCTTTTATAAAATCTATTCTGTAGCACTTCTACCAAATGATTTTATAAATTATTATTCATAGCATAGACTTTCAAGGAGCAATGATGTATTTAGCCCTCCTTAATAAGTTAAAGTGTGAATTGGGAAAGACAGAAAGGTATTCTGTGTTTGCATCTGTGGAAAGATGCCCACAGTTGCTCTCAAGCGTGTCCTGAGATTGACTTACGTTGTGTGATTTATAAACTAAGCATGCTAATAGCTCTCAGAAATTATGTGTAAGTTTTTCGTAACATGTTTGATAATTGTACCTTAATCTTGTGAGTTTTTGGAAAGATACGTGTTTAATGACATATATCAGGCAATTTCACTCCCATAGTATCTGTTACTCATGTTCTATAGAATCATCCTTTCTATATTTTGGGCAGATTGCAGAGATTTCCTCTGCAAACCTATGGACACATTTGGTTATAATAAAGTTCAGTTCAGTCTGGTCCAAGTACACATGTAACGTATTACTCAAATTAAAGCACTTCTGTCTTCTTGGCTTAGAGACTTGCTTTGAGAATGGGACTGGTCAGTCTTTTCCCTCCTTGAATTTGGTTCCTCACTTTGGTACTAACTAGTTTTCATTTGGTTTAACATACATATTTATAGAAAAACTTTTCTGAGTTGACATTAGATACAGAGAAATAAGAGAAAGCTGTCTCTTAATTTAAATAATCATGGTGGGAAACAAAGACAATGAAATAACGGATTTATAATATCGTGTGATAAGAGCCACAGTGAAGGGCTAATAATGAACATGGAAGTAATAATAAACGTGGAAGTTTATTATTAAAGTCATAAAGAACAAGGAAGTAAATTCTCAGAATTTGTAGAGGAGAGGTCAGAACTGGATTTTGAAATCTATTCTGAGGGTCAGTAGAGAAAAGACATTCTGAAAATAAGCAGCATGCACACAGGCTAAGAGGACAGAGACAGTGTGGTGTTTCAGAGAACCATAGGTAGAGACTATGTAAAATAAATGATTGTCAACAATGTTAAAGAAGAAACTAAAAAACAGATATTTATTGCTTTGGTCCCAATCTCTAATGTTAACGTTCAGTTACAGTGGGTTTCTCTTCACCACATATGAAACACGGCAAAATTGCATGTCCTATAGGAGCTGTTATGCGAACTTTGGGAGATTCAGAAAGAGAGACCCATGGGATAGGAATTCTAAAAGAAAGGTTATTGATGTGAATATCACCCACTCATTCTACTATTTACTGTTGCTAAACATGTATAAACTCTTTTTTCCTTGTCAGGGGTTCAAAGATTAATGACACAGTTCCATTGCAAGAAATGTATAGAGATTTTGAGGATGTAAAAATGTGGGAAGTGCCTTAGGAAAGACATAGAATGCACTGGTTTCAGAGTAAGAGGTCGTCATTCTGAAATAAGAGATCAGGTACAGCTTTATTGGTCTGCTAGCAAGTGACGTTTGACCGAAGCCCTGACAAGTGAGCATTATGTTAGGTGGTTAGGGCAAGAGCTGAAGCAAAAACCGAGAGGTGAGAAAATATAGACATACCAGGGTTGCAGTAAGAAGTCTGCCCCACATTAAGAGAGGAAGGGAAATACAAGTGGCAAGTATGTTGTGAATGAGAACAGATGGTCTTGAATGCCAGGCAGAACACTTTCATGGGTTAGCAGTGGAGACTAGCTACCAATATTTTTGGAATAGAAGAATAACACAGAGAATGGGTCACGAACCTTACTATGGCAACAATGTGATGGTTGCACTGAAGAGATGGGGTATTCAGAATAGTTTAGACAAGTGTTGCAAGAGCCCAAGAGACAAATTATGAGGGTAACAGATAAGTGTTACGTGAGGACAGTAGAGGAGGTGTGGTAAAATATGTCACCAAGGGAAATCAGAGTAACGTCTGGTTGTTAAGTTGAGAAAATGAGTGCTGCCTACATTAAGCTGTATCCTCTAGCTATAATAAGAGTTGGTTGAGCTATGGCACACAGGTATGTATGTGCAGAGATTCATTACATGTATTGGAAATTCTGAGTGAATTACATGCAACAACCAGATGATTAATTGGTCACCCAGTGGGTATACTATGTGAAAAAGAAATAATTCAAAAAAGTACGCCTTCAAGCGGCAAAACTTTCTCTGGACAGTTGTGCTCCGGGTTCTGCATGAGCACACTCAGGTACACAGGTCCTGGCATTCACACGCAGTATGCAGTGTGTTTTGTAAGAAGATTGGCTATGAGTAGTTCTGCTTTGCCAAAACTGTTTCTGACAAGTTATTCAGATAAAGGAAACCCATGGTAATTGAATGTTGACGTTATCTAATTATTTATATGACGTTTTCTTTGATGAACATGGAAGTAATAATTAACATGGAGGTGAATCAATCAAAGGAAACTTTGGGTCCTCTTCTTGGTGGACTGAGGTAACTCTCTCAGCTTCCCAGACTATTACTCGAATATAATGAATCCAAGAATCTATTCCAGTGGCCTTTACTGCCATAGGAATAGAAAGAAGTTAGTACAGTGTAAGGTCCCTCCCAAATCTGGGCCTGTAGAGGGAGAAAGAGAAGGAAGTGCTTTATCAGCATTAGTCCCCTGGGTTGAATAAAAGTAGCCCTAGTTCACGAGATTGGGCCTCTGACATTTGTTTCAGTTCCTATTAGAAATGGACCAAAGAAGTTATATGTTTATTGAATCAGAGATTTCTTGGTCTAGCAAGAAATCATTGGTGACAAAACGCCATTCATACATCATTTCAAAGGGACTTAAATCTAGCTTTGAAGGGGTGTTTCTAAAATGTGTTAGGGTTCTGGGAAGAAGGGTAGTACTGGAAAGATGAGTCTCCTGAGACAATTTTTTGAGGTGCCTTTTGATAATATCATTCGTCTTTTCTACTTTTCCTGAGGATTGTGGTCTCCAGGCTCAATGAAGAAGGTATTGTATGCCTAGTGTCTTTGAGACTTTCTGGGTCACAGCCACTTGAATGAGGGGCTACTATTGCCCTGGAGCTACTTAGGGAATCCAAAGTGAGGAATTATCACATTAGTTAATATTTTTATCACCTCAGAGACTTTCTCTGTCCAACATGGAAAGAAACGCTTCTACCCAGTTAGTGAAGGTATCTACCCCTAGTAGGTGGTACTGGATGCCCCTTGTCTTTGACATATGGGTGAGACCCATTTGCCAGTCTTCTCCCAGGTAGCACTTTGTCTTTTGCATTCAGTGTAGAAGATAAGGGGATTATTTTTAAGGCAAATCTTGCAAGCATTAATGATCTGTTGACTGTTTGTAGCACATTTTCACCTGAGAACAATCTCTAGACCAATTGGTAAATTGTATCCTTACCAAAGTAGAAGTCCTGGTGAAGGATTTTAAGAAATTTCCATTGACTGGCAGCTGGTAGATGAAGCTTGCCATCCTCCAACTGTGGCCATCCTGAGGGCTGAATGATATATCCCCAAGAGGTGACCCATTCTATTTATGAAAGAGAATATTGAGGTTTTACTTCTTTCATGCAGCCCTCCCAGATTAGAGGGGCTTCAGGTGGATTCGAAATCTGGGGCTCTCTCACTGATGATTTAGCTGCTTGATCTGCCAACCTATTTCCCTTGACTATTTCATCAGCCTCCTTTTGGTGGCTTTTACGGTGTATTACTACCACTTCCTGTGGGAGGAAAACCAAGGATAATAGTCTATTAATTTCCTGATGGTATTTAATGGGAGACCCACTAGCTGGGAGGAAGTTCCTCTCTTTCCAGATAGTGGCATGGGCATGGAGGACTAGGAAAGCATATTAGAATCAGCATAAATGCTAACTTCTTTCCCTTTGCTTAATGTGATCACTCTTGTTTGGGCAATTAGCTTGGCTAATTGAGCACTTATGTTTAAGGAAACAGACATGCTCTCAATAATATCATCCAGTCTAACTATTGCATACCCTGCTTTATGGACCCCTTGTTCTACAAAAGAACTTCCATCAGTAAGTCTGGAATCTCTAAGGGGGTTTCCTTGCAGTCCTCTCTGCCTGCATAGGTTTGTACTGTTATCTGTTTGCAGTTATGTTCAAGCTCCCCAGCTTACCATGGGAAGAAGTTGGCTGGATTTAGGGAGGGACATGCTCTTAATTGGACTGCAGATCCCTCTAATAGTAGAGCTTGATATCTGAGGAAACAGTTATCCATTAGCCAGAGACTCCCCTTAGAAGACCCCAGTCCTGCCACATTATGTGGAGTATAAACACTTAAGTTCTATTTTCCATGATTAACTTAGCAGCCTCTGGTATCAGCAAGGCTACCACTACAACTGCCTGGAGGCAGGCCAGCCATTCTTTGGCTACTAAATCAAGCTTCTTACTTAGATAGCCTACAGGCTACTGGGCTGGACTTCAGGCCTGGATTAGAACTCCCGGGATCATTCGCTTTCTCAAAGCAAATAAAGATTAGATGTCTTCCCTATAGAAAGACTAAGGAATGGTGCCTCAAGCAAGGCTTGTTTTAATTGGTCAAAGTCCTTTTAGCCTCTGGTTCCCAAGTTAGGGAATGAATTTTAGATGCCTGACTGTCCTTTATTAGGTGATATGAGGGATGAGCCATTTCACTGTACCAAGGTATCCATAGTCTGCAGAATCCTGTAATGCTCAAGAATCCCCTCAGTTGTCTAAGGGTTTGGGGAGGTGGGGGTGGAAAGGAGGAAATGGGCTTAATCCTTTCTTCACCCAATGCCCTGGTCCCCTCTGACAAGACCAGACCTAGGTACTTCACTGAAGTCAGACAGAGTTGAACTTTAGATTTTGAAACCTTATGTCCTCTGTTGGCTAGAAAATTAAGAAGAACCTTAGTGACCTCCTGAGATACATCCTCAGTTGTGGCACAGAGAATGTCATCTACATATTGTGAAACTTTAACTTGAGGATAAAGGAACTCAGAAAAGTCTTTGGACAATGCCTGCCCAAACAGGTGGGGGCTGTCTCAGAATCCCTGATGTAAAACTGTCCAGGTTAGCTGGGTGGTCTGCTTGGGGGGATCCTCAAATAGAAATACTGGGAGTCAGGGTGTAATGGTATGCAGAAAAAGGCATCCTTTATGTCAGGACTGTGAACCATGTAGTTCCCTCAGGTGTTTGAGTTAGCCAGATATATGGATTGGGAACCATGGTGTAAATTGGAACCACAGCCTCATTAACAAGGTAGAGGTTCTAGACCAGTCTCCATTCCCTGTTGGGTTTTTGTACCCCCAATATCAGGGTATTACAAGGACTATTGCAGGGTGTGAGGAGGCCCTGCGTCTTCAAGTTATCAATGATGGCTTCTAGTCCTTTCCTAACTTCTGGTTTCAGGGGATATTGTCTCTGGTAGAAAGGAGGTGAGATCCTTAAGGTGAATCTGGACCAGTATGGTGCAATTTTACCTTGAATTACCCAAACTTCTGGGTTAATATCAGTCTCCACTAGGAGGAGACTAATAGTTTGTCCTGGGGCCATCAGGATGTGGTCACCGTATGGGCCAGAATGTCCCTACTCAACAGAGGAGATGGGGTCCCAGGCATGATTAGAAAGGCATGGGTGAAAAAGAGGTTTCCCCAGCTACAGCTAAGAGGTTGGGAAAAATATCAGGTTAACAACTTTCCTGAGACATGCCTCATGGTTGCTCTAAGAAAGGAGGTTGGGGGGCCCAGTTGGAGAGGAGAACTGAAAGGTCCACTCTGGTGTCCAGGAGGAGGTCCAGTTTCCTCCCTTCAATTACCAGAATCACCTGGAGGCTCCTGGTTGTCTGGGCCATTGGATCCAGGAAAAGTAGCCCTGGAACTTGTTGGTCCTGCCAGACCATTTGTGGGACAGGCTGTGGACCTGGTGACCTGCATCTTCAGGGACAATCCACCCTCCAGTGGTCCCCATTACAGATTGAACATGGTCAAGGTGGCTCCCTCATGCTGTCACACCAGTCTTTCCTAAAATGCCGTGGCTTACCACATTTCTAGCAGTTGGTAGGTGCATCCCAGGGATTCTGTAGCTTGTAGGCCTAAAAGGAGGGCATTAAAGCCTTTGCCTTTTTCTTGTATCTCCTCTCATTCATGGACCTCCTCCCTACCTCTATTGTAAAAGACCTAGGTGGTCACTTTCAGGAGGTTCTGTAAAGCACTACCTTGTCCGATGACCTGTTTCTGCAGCTTTCTCCTGATATCAGGGCCTGGCTGAGTAATAAATTAGTTGTCCTTTGACTGAATCAGGAGATAGAGACTTGTGTTTTATCAAGGCCCCTCTTAGCCTTTCCAGGAAGGCAGTGGGATTTGCATCAAATTCCTGGTCTATCATAGATAGTTTGGAGTAGTTGAGAGGCCTAGATCTAGTCCTACCTAAGACCTCTAGTAGACACCCCTGAAAGTATTTCCTCTTTTATTCTCCAATTTCATCATTGGGACCCCATTTAGGGTCATCCAATGATACTGCTTCTCTTTCAACTGGATAAATCTCATCTTCTTCCCTGATGTTATATGAGATACAAAGCTCATCCCCAAATCTTTCTGCACTTGCAGAGCATCCTGCTTCTCAATGTTAATCAAGGTTTGATTCAAAAGTAACTTAACATCTTTCCAAGAGAGTTCAAATACTTGGGTTAAGTTCTGGAAAGCCTCTATAGACCTGTCAAGGGCATCTGAAAATTTGCCAAGATCCCCCTTAATTTGCCTTAACTCCTATAGCAAGAGGGGCCCTGGACCTTACTGGGGCCATATTCACTAGGTATCTGTTGCAGGGGCCAGAGTGAGACTGGGGCCTGTCTAGAGTGAGGATTTCTAGGAAGGGGCAAGCTAGAGAGAGAAACTCCTCCAGGGTGGACCTGGAGGAGCAGGGCTGGAGGGAGTTGCTTCCCTGCTGGAGATGCCTCTGGAGTTTGTTTCTTTAGTTCCCTGGGATTGTCCCTTGCAGCCTTTCCTGAGCTGGCTAACAGGAGGTTTGGATCAATCCCACAATGTTGGAAAAGTCTGGACTACCCTGCAAGGTAAAGAAAGCCTGCACATATGGGTCCTTGGACCATCTGCCCTCATGTTTAAATAAAAGGTCCATCTGCAGGATAGTGTTGGATGGTTCCTTCCTGAGGCCAAGCAAGTCCTTCCTGTAAATCTTACTTTGGCCAGACCTTTGTGCAAAGGGCTATGAGACATTTTTTCTCCAGAGTCTGAGGGCTAAAGCAGTCCCAGTTGTTTAGGGACTAGACAGGAGTGTAGACTGAAGAGGCTGGTTACCCACCTGAAAGAGAGAGGTAAATAGGCATCCCTTAGTTCCTTTCTTTCTTAGTTCTTTTTTTCTTAGATGGAGTTTTGCTTTTGTTGCCCAAGCTGGAGTGCAATGGCGTGTTCTTGGCTCACTGCAACCTCCACTTCCCAGGTTCAAGTGATTCTCCTGTAGCTGGATTTACAGGCATTCACCACCACACCTGGCTTTTTTTTTTTTTTTTTTTGTATTGTTAGTAGAAATGGGGTTTCACCATGTTGGCCAGGCTGGTCTTGCACAGGTGATCCAGCCACCTTGGCCTCCCAAAATGCTGGGATAACAGGTGTGAGCCACTGCACCTGGCCCCCTTAGTTTCTTTCTCTCTTTCAGTGAAAACCTGGGGCGTGTGAGGGAGAAAAAAAAAAGGGTGTCCCCTTTTTGCTTCCATCTTTTTATCCCTGAGCCCCAGCAACCTAGATAGATGCCACCCATAGGTGCCACTGGGATCTGCACCCATGAAGCATGGAGCCTAGAAGGCAGATTATTTTCACTTTCCTATGCTATCTATCCTCCCTACTATCAGTAAGATAGGAGTTCCCTAGACCTCGTTTATGCCGTGGATACTAACACAACCTCTATCCATGAAATGGGAAGTTAATCAGCAGGAATTAGTCCTGCCCACCTATGCTGTGTCCCTTTGCTTCCATTGTCATCTACCTCTGTATCCCTCAGATCTAGTTTTTCTTTCTAGGACTTCAACCCAAAGCTTGAAATAGATTTTGGGAAAAAAAGATGTCTCAGGGGTGTATGGATTCATTTAAATTAAGTCCCAGATGGTCCTCACCAAATTTGCTGCCAGCAGCCATGGGGGTCGCTCCTCCCTTGCTACGCTATCATAAGCAGAGTGCTAAGGTAGGAAAGAAAACCCTCTCACATAGAAAAGCTCCCTGTGTTTGCAGGGCTGTGTTAACTCCTGACATAGTAGAGAAAAGAAAAAAAAAATAGCTTTTTGTAGGGGACAAGTTCCTGGAGAAAAAAAAAAAATTGTGCTCTATGCAAATGTTTTCCTTCAACAAGGGAAGGACTCTTAATCATTGTACGCTCCTTGCCTCCAAGAACAGACGGAAATCGCATTGTTCTGTACTGCATATCCGATGGTGGTGTGGCCAAATGCTCATTCTCCCTAGCAATATTTCACAGTTGGTAGTAACATCCTTAACGTTATCAGAGAAGAAGTAGAAGTCATTTCAAACCATGAAAGAAGGAATGAAAAATACTATTAAAAAGTCTAGGGGTCTGGGATGCTGCCCTAATGGGTGGTTTGGGATGGAGCCAAGTCTAGGGGCCTTCCAGCAGCACTGAGGCGTGGCCTAAGCCAGGTGACTTCAGTTGCCCCAGGACATTAGTATGCCAGTCCCACATTATGGCTAGACCTCTATGAAGGGAAAAAGAACAACTTTCCTTTCCCTCAAAAGAAACAGAGAACTGGCAGGGTTGCATCCTCTCTTCTGTAACTGTGTCATTTGCCCTTAACTGGCCACTCAAAGGCTCAATGTTCATCTGCCTTCAGAAGAAAGTCTGAGGACAAGAAGCGTTGGAAATCAAAGTGAAGAGTCAGACCGGCATTTACTCAGTCTTCTGAGGTGAGAATCCCAGGCGAGCCCCCAGATGATGCAGGTATT
This sequence comes from Cacajao melanocephalus, assembly GCA_963573385.1. Lineage (NCBI taxonomy): Eukaryota > Metazoa > Chordata > Mammalia > Primates > Pitheciidae > Cacajao > Cacajao melanocephalus. The sequence goes on along the minus strand of CAUYLG010017769.1, from coordinate 44,289 downwards.
TTCTTGGCCCCTTTGGTCGAACTCCCAATAGGTGTGAGTGTTTACTTGGCCCACCACACTCAATCCCTTGCGTAAGGCAGCATGTAGACATGCAAGTCTGGGTCACAGCCAGCTGCTCTGGGTACTTGCAGGAGCAAGCTTCATGAGAGGCCCACAGCTAGGCCAGGCATGAGCGAGTGAGTACGGGATCTGGCTGGCTGCTCTGGGTGCTGGTGGGAGCACATTTCATGTGGTGTCCACAGTGGCACCCAGGTGAGGGTGCCTGTGACCCTGAAACCCCAAAGGAAATTTTACAGTGCTCTCTTAGCTCTGCCATCCATAGACAGAGGTGTGTTAAAAGCTCAGTTGGCCCCTTACCTTGTCGAATGGGGGTTGTCTTCTGCCAGTGAGTGCAAAAGGCCAGTGTGACTGCCTTTTGGATCTCAAGCTCTTGTCCATCATCCAAGAATAATGAGGTTGCATGGACGTTTGAAGGATGGTGACGGCAGAGAATTTTATTGAGTGGTAGAAATGTCTCTCAATAGAGTGGGGAGTTGGTGAGGTGACAGGAAGGGCAGGTAGTCTTCCCTGGAGTCAGGTCATCTTCTCCCCGAAGTCACGCCATCTCTTCCCTGAAGTCAAGCTGTCTCCCCTCCCCAAAGTCCAGCCATCTCTCTCCTCTCTACCAACTGAGTGTAGGGTCTTTATAGGCACAGGATGGGGAAGGGATTGTAGGTAGTTTTGAAAAAGGAAACATTTGATTGATAAAAAGATATTACTTAGTAAAACACAATTGGGAGAAAGTGGGCAAACAGGAATAGAAGTTCTCACCTTGGGATCCATATTTCTGGCTACTTTGGCTTTAAGGTGGAGTTTCACTGAGGATCCACCCCTGTCTCCTTAGAATTTCTCTGCCTCCTACATCTATCAATTTTATCCAGAGAATGTAATCTCAGTATAGGAAGAATGAGCTACTATCATTCTCCCACATTGATTTGAACCGTAAGAAAGTTACTGTTGTAGGAAACAGAAATGATGATTTATTAGAGTGGTTCAACCTCTACATCCCTAGTAAGAGTAACAGAAAAAAATAAAGAACAAAGGAACCCACGTTCTAGTTCTGATTTACTTATTAGCTAGAGAGATGATTATTATCAATCGGTTCAATTTCAAAGCTTGGAACAAATGAGAACCACAGAATTATAGAGCCAAGAAATACATATGATGGAAGATTTTTATCAGAATAGGCAGCTATTATTAAAGTATTATCACTCATTCAATAATATCAGTTATTTGGACTGTAGATTGTACTGGTGAAGGACATAGACTCTAAAGCCAGATTGCATTGGTTTAGATCCTGGCTCCATCACTTACTATTGAATTGGGCTATTAACCTTTATGCTTCACAGTTTCTTAATCTGCAATATGAGGATAACAAAGGTACCACTTTATGGGATTATTGTGAGAATTAAAAGAGTATTAAAATATATAAAATTTAAAAATGTATATAACATTACTACATAATAAGTACTGTACCTGTACTTATTATCATTGCTGTTGTAAGAATGTTCTTTGCTAGAAGAGTCCTGCTACCTTTACTTTTCATTTAGCCCCAATGTGCTAGTGCTAAACTGTCAATGGTCAACTTTGAGACCGTGAACAAATCCCTGGGGATGGGAATCAATAATGACAGTAGCTAATTGTGATGCTTGAACATGGAGAATCTTAACTGAAATAAATCAATGGTATCAAGGAACGAGATAAATGCCCAATTGTAGAGGTTTAAAATGGAAAATAACAAGGGCTGAATTACACTTTAAAACTTTCAATCAAATCATCAGCCAGTAGAGAACAGGGTGTTTTATTACAGAAGAGTAACCAAGCAACTATTGTACAGAAAGCTGCCATGTTTCAGGGGGACTGATGGAGTGGAAAGCGCTTAGGTAACATTAGGACCAATTAACAACTGTATATATTCAGTAGTCACTTTAGCCAAGGGGAAGTGAAAAGAAACTATTGAAATCTGAGAATTTGGGAATAAAGGGAGAAACCAGCTTCAAGGTCAGCCACTATTAAAAAAATTTAGTTTTGCTTTTCAGTCTTTTGCCTTTTTATTTGTTGTCTGCCCTTTATATCTGCCCTTACTTTAAAGAGTAACTTTCAGCTTTCCCAGCCATAAATGCTCTCCAGATCACTGCAAAATAGAAATTGCTCGACTCTTTGTACATAGCAGACAATGAGAGACAGCATTACATATAGGCTCTCTTTCTACAAAGAAAGTTTGCATAAAGAAAGGCTTTGAGCAGAATATCTAAAAAATGAACAAAAAACTTTATTCTAAATTTTGACAATTAACATTTGCTTACTCAAATAACTCTTGTCATTTGGTTTGCTGCTGCTGATGGTAGCATTGAGGCCAACAATCAATAAACTCATTAGAATTTACAAGCATGTTTGATTAATACTCCTTGTCTAATTCCTTGAGAAATGTGCTATATCTTGTAGCTTAATGAAGACAAGGCTGAGTTATTTAGGTATTTGATAGTGAGGCTTATTTGCATATAATTAGCTAGATACTCTGTTTATGGCAAGCAGTAAAAACTTTGTATCAATAGATATATTTTCCACCAAGTTCTATGGGGTTAACCAAATGCTTTTGTTCTACCAGAAACTCTTTGATTGAAAGGATGAAGGTTTTTATCAATTAAAAACACACACTCATGCAAAAATGGATTGGAGTCTTCATTTATTGAGAACAATTTTCATGTTACATTTTTTAAAAATTAATAAACTTATTTTTAGAGAAACTTTAGATTCGCCAGAAAATTCAGAGAGGAGTACAGATTCCCGTATTCTCCATGTTCCCAATAAACACAATCTCTCTCACCATCAGCATCCCACACCAGAGCAGTACTTGGGTATAATCTATTAACCTACATTGACACTTCATTATAACCCCCAGTCAATAGTTGACATTAGAGTTCACAATGGTGGTGTGTATTCTATAGGTTTTGACAAAAATATAATGACATGTACCTATCATTGTAGTATCACACATACTAGATTAGCTGTCATAAAAATCCTCTGTGCTCTGTCTATTCATCCCTCCCTCCCCACTAAGCCCCTGGCAACCATAAATCTTTCTATATCTTCATAGTTTTGCCTTTTCTAGGGTGTTATATAGCTATGCTCATGCAACGTATAGCTTTTACAGATTGGCATTGTTCATTTAGAATGTTTATTTAAGTCTCTTCCATGTCTTTTCATGGCCTGATAGTGGATTTCTTTTTAGCATTGAGCAGTACTTCATTTTCAGGATGCGCCACAGTTTATGCCCTCATCTACTGACGGACAACTTGGTTGTTTCCAAGGTTTGTCGATTATTAATAAAACTACTATTTACAGATAAGTATCTGTAAAGGTTTCAGTTTATTTGGTTAAATATCAAGGAACAAGATTTCTGGATCATATAGTAAGAGCCTAGTTTTGTAAGAAACTGCCAAATTGTCTTTCAAAGTGTTTGTACCATTCTGCATTCCCAACAGCAGTGAGTTAGATCTCCTGTGGTGCCAACATTCTCATCAGCATTTGGTGATAACAGTATTTTGGATTTGGGCCATTCTAATAGGTATATAATGCTATCCCTATTTCAATGTGCAGTTCCCTAATGACATATGATGTTGTACATCTTTTCATATGCTTATTTTCTATCTATATGTCTTCTTCTTCGGTGAGGTTTCCAGATCATTTTTCTATTTTTTAACTGGGTGGTTCATTGTCTTCCTCTTAGGTATTAAAAGTTCTTTGCATATTTTGGATAACAGTCCTTTATCAGATAGGTCTTTTGAAAGTATTTTCTCCAAGAGACTGTGACTTCTCTTTTTTGCTTGTCATTTTCTTGCACAAAGCAGAAAATTTTAATTTTAATGAAGTCTACCTTGTCATTAATTTCTTTCAGTGATTATATATACTTTTGCTGTTGTATTTAAAAAGTTATCACCAAAACCATGGTCATCTAGGTTTCTCCTGTTATCGTTCAAGAGTTTTATGTCTGTATCTTACATTTAGGTCTCTGATCCATTTTGAGTTAATTTTTGTCAAGTGTATAAAGTATGCATCTAGATTCTTTGTTTTGCAAGTGTGCGTCCAGTAGTTCTGGTACTGTTTGTTGAAATAATTTTATTTGCTCCATTGTATCATGCCTTTGTCAAAGATCACTTGATTATATTTATATTAGTCTATTTCTGGTCTCTCTGTTCTGTTCTGTTGATCTGCTTGTTTTTTCTTTTCGCCAATACCACACTCCCATCATTACTGTAGCTATAATCTATAGCAACTCTTAAAGTCAGGGAGTGTCAGTACTCTGACTTTGTTCTTTTTCTTCCATATTGAATTGGCTATTCCAGGTCTATTGCCTGTTCATATAAATGTTAGAATCAGCTTATCAATAACCACAAAATAACTTGCTGAGACTTTGATTGGCATTGCATTTAATATATAAGTCAAGCTGGAAAGTACTGAAATCTTGGCAATAGGGAATTATTCTATCCATAACATGAAATATCCATTCATTTACTTAGTTGTTATTTGATATCTTTAATCAGAGTTTTGTAAATTTCCTCATATAGGTCTTGTACTTTTTGAAGATTTATATTTAAGTATTTTTGAGGGTGCTAATGTAAATAATAATGAGTTTTAAATTTCAAATTCTATTTGTTCTTTGCTTGTATATAGGAAAATAATTACCTTTTATATATTAATCTTATGTCTTGAAATATTGTTCTATTTGCTTATTAGTTCCAGAAGTTTGTAATTATTTCAGATTTTCTTTATAATCATGTCATTTATAAACAAAAAGTTTTATTCCTTCTGAATTTCTATACATTTTATTTCCTTTTCTTATTGCATTATACAGAACTTTCAGCACAATGTTGAAAAACAATAGTGGGAGGGGACATTCTTGCCTTGTTTCTGATCTTAGCAGAGAATCTTCAGTTTCTAATCACTGAGAATTGTGTTAGCTGTTGTTTTTTTCTTTTCAGTAGATGTTCTTTATCAAGCTGAGGAAGTTTCCCTCTATTCCTAGTTTGCTGAGAGTTTTTGTCATAAATAAATAGCTGTTGTATTTTGACAAATGCTTTTTCTTCATCTATTGCTATAATCATGTGATTTTTCTTTTTTGGCTTCTTGATGGGGTGGATTGACTTACTCAATTTTCAAATGTTGAACCAGGCTTATATATTTGGCATAAATCTCACCTGGTTATTGTGTATAATTATTTTGTACATTATTGGATTCAATTTGCTAATTTTTATAATGATTTTTGCATCTATGTTTGTGAGAGATATTAGTCTGTGGTTTTCCTTTCTTACAGTGTCTTTGTATGGTTTTAGTATTAGAATAATACTAAATAATAAATTAGGAAGTATTCCCTCAACTTCTGTCTTCTGGGTAGAATTCCTCAGTGAACCTATCTGGGCTTAATGCTTTTCTTTTTTTGGAAGGTTATGAATTATTGATCAAATTTCTTAATAGATAGAGTACTATTCAAATTGCTTATTTCTTCATATGTGACTTCTGGCAGATTGTGTCTTTCAAGTAATTGGTCCATTTCATCTAAATTATCTAATTGGTGAATATAGGGTTACTTGTAATATTCCTTTATTATCCTTTTAATTTCCATGGGACCTGTGGTGGTGTTCTCTCTTTCACTTGAGATTATTAGTAATTTTGTTTAATTTTTTCTTAGTCTGGATGAAGGCTTATTAATTTAATTAGTCTTTTCAAAGAACCAGCTTTTGATTTTGTTGATTTTCTCTATGAATTCCTGTTTTCAAAGTTATTGATTTCTGCTTTAATTTTTATTATATTTTTGCTTCCGATTTCTTTGGTTTTAATTTTCTCCTCTTTTTCTAGTTTCTTTAGGTAGAATCTTATTGATTTTATATTTTTTATTTTCTAATATATGTATTCAATTCTATATATTTTTTTGTAAGCACTACATTCACTACATCCCACAAGTTGTGATAAGTTGTATTTTTACTTTCATTTAGTTCAATATATTTTTAAATTTTTCTTGAGATTCTTTCTTTGACCTATGTGTTATTTAAAAGCTTGTTGTTTAATCTCCAAGTATTTTGGAATTTTCCATCTGTCTTTATGTTATTGATTTCTAGTTTAATTTAATTATCTAAAAGATGCTGTATGATTTATATTATTTTAAATTTGATATGGTGTACACGTTATGGCCTAGAATGTGAGCTATCTTGACGAGTGTTCAAGATGAACTTGAGAAGACTATGTAATCTGCTGTTGCTAGATGAAGTAGTCTATCGATATCAACTATATTCAGTGGATTGATGGTGCTGTTAATTTCAACTGTATCCTTACAAATTTTCTGTCTGAATTATCTATCCAACATAATAGAGGATCCATTGATCACTTCTTGTGGTAATGTTTCCTTTTAGCTTCACATGTTTTGATGCCTTTTTGTTAGGCACAGCCACTTAAGGAATGTTATGTCTCCTTGGATAATTGACCCTTTGTCATTATGTAATGCTCTTCTTTTTCCCTGATAACTTTCCTTGCCTGAAATTAATACAGCTACTCCTGCTTTCTTTTGACTCATGTTGGCATGGTGCACCTTTCTCTATCCCTTGATTTTATTCTATATGTGTCTTTGCATTCTGGTGAATAATATATAATCAAGTAATCTTTTTTTGATAATCTTTGTTTTTAATTTGTGTATTTAGACTATTGATGTTTAAGATGTTTATTGATATAGTTGGATTAATATTGACCATATTTTTTACTGTTTTCTATTGGCCACTCATTCATTTTTCCTATTTTTGTCTTCATATTTTTTGCCTTTTGTGATTTTATTTAAGCATTTATATGTTTCTATATTATCTCTTTTCTTAGCATATCAATTATACTTTTAATAAACCATTTTAGTGCTTACCCTAGAGTTTTCAATATATTATGTCAGTGCAAACATAATTGCGACTTTTGCCATTATTTTAATGGCAGAAACCACAATTACTTTTGCACCCACCTGATACATTTACAACCAATTCAAGTCCACTCTTGAACATAACTATCCTGTTTCATCAGAAGTACTAGTACTTTGTCATAATAAAATAGTTCTCATTCTTTCCTCCCATGCCTTGTGTCGTTGCTGTCATTAATTTCATTTACATATAAGAACATAAATATATATTTAAAATATATGTAAACTGAAACACATTGTTGCTATTGTTATTTGAACAAACTGTAAGCTGTTAGATCAACAAAGAGTAATAACAATAAAAGTTTTTATTTTACCTTCACTTATTCATTCTTCTAGGTTCTTCTTTTCTTTGGGCTCTGGTAAAATAGTTTCTCTTGAGGGCAGGCTTTGTTAATAACAGAAAACTGTGATATATTTCAAACTGGTTACTTTCCTCCTCCTCTTGCCTGAAACACTGGAGATTTTTTTGCTGATATTCACTGTGAGAATCTGGTTGAACTTCTGGAGGTAAATCTCACAATATTGTGGAGTGTCCCTATGACTTTGTTCTCCATGAAGTTTTTAGGTTTTAGAGATGTCCATGCTGAGCTTCCAGAGATTCAATTATAGTTCAGGTTTTCCTGTCCCGGTGCTGGTTCCCATAGAGATTTCTGCTCATAGATTTCTACTTAGTAAATTGTGATTCTCCATATTCACCTGTCTGTGTCTCTAATTTGGGGGTAATGGTTTGCCCTGTGGTCTCATTTCTCTAATGAATCTAAAAAGAGTTGATTTTCATTTTGGTCAGCTTTTTACGTGTAAGGATAGACCTTTAAGCTCCTTGTATGCCAGCCTGCAAGCCTATTTCTACTTTTTGATGTCATTTTTTTTTTTTTGAGGGAAGAAGAATGAACAACCAAAAAGGCAAACAATAGAAAGTAATAAATTTTAGTATATGCAAATAATAGCAGGCCTTATTAGGCTTCAAACAGTCAAAATTGACCTGGTTTTGTCTTTTGATTGCTTGTCATTAATGTTCAGGTGAAGTAAGCTATTTAACCAGAGAATTACACCTACATACACTGTGTTATAAGGAAATGATGCATCTGAATTAGATTATAAGCTCCAAAAGGGCAAGAAATATGTATGTTTGTTTTTAATACCTACTGATCCTTCAAATGTTGAATGAAGAAAGGAATAAAGGAATAAAAAAGTATAAATGCATTGCAATGTGTAAAGTATTAATATAAGGCAGGTATTTTCAAATATTTCTACTGAAATACTGCAGAGAGAAAAGGCAAATTCCAGGACTATGAAACCTATAACCAAGAATTGTTTCCATCCCTGGAGCACACAATTTTTAGAATCTCAAATGTTGTATCAAAAATAAGTTTAAATATTGCATAATCAATCTAACTTTGTTCTACTATAAAATAAAATTTTACAATTCCTGTGTAAGATGAGCATTCCCAAAAGGTGTGCTCTATTTTTTTCTGTGCCTCAAGGAATCTCTAGCCATCTGGAAAGTAGCATAGAAGTCTACATTTTCTCATTTGAAAAGCACAGTGTAAGGTGTCATTGTTATAAATTACATCACCCAACTAAGATCAGATTACCTATGATAGTATTCACTAAAAATGATGCCTATTTATTGCCCTGCAAAGCAATCCATGTCACATGGCTTTTATCAAATAATATCATATGTAATCTAAAGAATTTACAAAATTTAGTAAAAGCTGTTTATAAAGTCAGACTAAACTGAACAGTATTTCTTAACACTTTTTAGTTCTTAGATTTTTTTTTTGTGACTGTAATGAAAGCTATAAACTCTGTCCTAAGGAAAATGGATATATGCAGATATACTCCATTTTTTAAATTCAATTTTTATGAATCTTTTATAAACCTAGACGTCAGGCTGAGAAAAGTATTTCATGGATTATAAATTGGAATAATTGTAAAGGAAATACACCTTAGACATTTTAAAATGAAAGTGTGATTTATGGTCTGTAACTCCTTCCTTCTCTTCTTTGTTTTGAGAGAAAATTTAGTTTTTAGCATCTAGATGTGGGAGGGTGGGGGGGGGAAGCATTTTTATTAATATAAGCACATTTAAAAATTACCAATGGTAGGAAAAGTTATACAGTGCATTTCCTCTCTTCCAGAGGTTAAAGTTATTACTGGTTTCTTTGTAAGATAATTATGTATACATAAGCATATATTTCATATGCACACATGCTAAAAACACAAAAATGTTTACATATTTTGCAGACTGTTCTATGCTTTCCTTTTCCCCCATATCATACTTAAATATGTTAAACTGTTTTTAATATTGCAGAGTATTTTATTTATGTACTATTTATTTACCCCATCTCTTATTTTTTGATATATATTTAGGTTGTTTGTGGCCCTTAGCTACTGAAACAAATGAAACACTAAACATCCTTGTACACATGTCTTTGTGTGCATAGGAGTCACTCTATTTTAAATACACTGAAAAGCTAGGGCAGTCATGGAATGACTGGCATTTGTTCGTGGACTCACCACATTCAGCACAGCATGTTCAATCATAAGAATGCTGTAGGGAAATTAATTCATTATATTCATGCCACCTAAGGGTACCAATCATCCTTTCTATTCTTGTTTCCGTGTCTCTCATTGCAGCTTGGTTCTGCAAGGGAACGGAAATGAGGCTGAACCTTAATTATGTTTCACCATGTAGTTTGCCTGAATTATAGAAGAAAAGAAAAGCTTTCAAGGCTCTGTCTCACCCTGCCAGTGCGCCCTTCCCACAGAAGCTGTCCAGAGTACTGACTAAATCCGCGGTGGCAATTGGCAATGTCTAACACTGAGAGTCTTTGTGGGTGCTTTGGGGAATAAAGTGCAGCCTCTCTGCATTTCTGGTGTGCGCATTTTCTTTCTTTCTTTAATTTTAAATTGACAGATAACATTATATGTTTTTTTAATCAACAATATGATGTTTTGAAGTACATATATATTGTGGGAGAGTTCAATCTAGCTAATTAACTAATGCTTTGCTTTACTTTCCATAGCTATCACTTTTTGTTTGTGTGGTAAGAGCAACATAATATCCATTCTCCTTCCATTTTTCAAGAATACAATATATCCTCATTAACTATAGTGACCTTGCTGCAAAAAGGTATCTCGGAATGTATTTCTAACCGTGATTATGTATCCTTTGACCAAAGTCTGAAAGATTTGAGAAATTAAAATAACAAAAAGGCATACCCATCACGTTTCTCTAATTGAGTCAAGGTGCTGTAGCCATAGATCAAGGCCAAAAAGTTCATACACAATAAGAGAGTGTTCCTGTTCCAGAAGGGAGCAAGTGTCTAAGACATTTTCAAACCTAAGCAACACTTTCAAACCTAATCTATTCAGTTATCTCAATATCAGTGCCTTTTTAAAAATTTTTTTAAGAGACAGTCTCACTCTATCACTCAGGCTGAAGAGCAGTGGCATAATAATAGCTCACTGTAACCTCAAACTCCTAGGTTCAAGCAATCCTCCTGCCTCAGCCTCTTGAGTAGCTGAGACTAGAGGTGACAGCCACCACTTCTGGCTATTTACTTGTTTGTTTTTTGTAGAGTCAGGGTCTCACTATGTTGCCCAGCCTGTTTCCAACTCTTGGTCTCAAGCTATCCTTCCCCCTTGACCTTCCGAAGTACTAGGATTATAGGCATGAGCCACCGAGCTCAGCCTGTGCCTCTTTTTTGCTCATGTTGGCTCTTCTGACAATTTTGTACATGATAGGTAAATGCTAATTTTTGTGTGAGTTGAAATCTATTTTTTTTCTGGATATGCTTTCTTATTTTTATCTTATTCTATGGCTAGCTTCCCTAATTTGCACACTGGTGCTGATTTACTTCTGGCATTTGACCCATTGTTTAAAAATATGCCCCATTGGTGCTTCCAGACTGTGTGCTGTTTAGAAAACTTTTGATTCACAGTACGTCTAAATGTGTCACCATGTCCAACTGAACTGTCTTCCTTGGATGGACTTTATTCTTGTTCTCTCATGGTGACATATGTATTCATGAGTGATTGGGGTTGTCAGGAAGAAGTCAGAACTGGGAAACAAGAAGCAGAACACAGAAAGGTCTCACAGGTATCAGAAGTCAGAGTAGAACACGAGTCAGACAAAATAGATGCTGAATAGATTCATGACAGTGAATGAGGATTTAGTTAGATCACTTACAAGAAAAAAGAGCCCAAAATCAAACTCACACAGGAGAGCTCACAGCCAGGCAAACTGACATGGACCAAGAGAGCTATAAGTGCTAATGGGGAAGATAAAATGGATGAAAATAAATAAGGAACCAAGGCCAATAGAAGACCTTGTAACTCATTCAACAAATACTTGTGATGCCATTACTACGTGTCAGAGTCTCCTTTAGACATTACAGCTACAAGAAATAGTGGGGGATATAATAGCAAAAAAAAAAAAATCCCTATTCATATAGAGCTTATCTGAAGCAAAGTGTCTCTTTATATAATTAAAGTGAAAGGAATAATCGAATTCCCCTGGATGAGTGGCCTGAGATATATATTTAGAAATAATATATACTTAAGTTTTATAGGATTTCTTTTTTTTTTTTTTGGAGATGGAGTCTTGCTCTGTCACCCAGGCTGGAGTGCAGTGGCACGATCTCAGCTCACTGAAACCTCTGTCTCCTGGATTCAAGTGATTCTCCTGTCTCAGCCTCCTGAGTAGCTGGGATTACAGGTGGGCGCCACCATGCCTAGCTAATTTTTGTATTTAGTGAAGTGGCATGAAATACAAGGCTGCAGTGCACCAGGCTGGAGTGCACCCAGGCTGTAGTGCAGTGGCGTGATCTCAGCTCACTGCAACCTCTGTCTCCCTGGTTCAAGTGATTCTCCTGCCTCAGCCTCCTGAGTGGCTGGGATTATGGGCGGGCACCACCATGCCCAGCTAATTTTTGTATTTCTAGTAGAGACAGTGTTTCACCATGTTAGCCAGGCTTGTCTCAAACTCCAGACCTTAGGCAATCCACCCACCTCATCCTCCCAAAGTGCTGGGATTACAGGCATGAGCCACTGTGCCCAACCAGGATAATATTTCTTTAAGCATCTTTGGTGGAAAATAATTTTATAGATTTTTAAATATATAGACACATAGAAATTCATGAATTCTCGGCACCTTTAATAGCCTAGGGTCCCAAATATGTTTAAAGAGAGTTAAGATTTGAGTGTTTCCCAAATGTGCATGTTCATGGAATCCTTTTTGAAATTGAGTATCTTCTAGAACTACTAGTCCATAAAACACATTTTGACAAATGTTGATGAAGGGAGTAAGTGAGTAGGGAAAAAGAGATAACTCCTCTAACCTGCTGCCAGTAATACTTCCACTGGCTCTCCCAGCTCCTCCACTGCCCATCCTTGTGATGACACCAACTGTGCATGGCTGGGTGGGGACGGGGGCGCTGGGAGACAACTTCAGCTGCTAATGTCTCCCTCTTCATCTGGCATGAGAGCCATTGGACCACATGAGGAAAGTCTATGAATTCTTCCCTGCAGCATACGGAGAAGTCAGTGTCAGACATTGGCAGAAAAGATGGCATGTGCCTTCCTTCTAGCTGGAGTAGCTGCTGACTTTAATACATGAAAAAAAAGTGTCGCCATCTGTACTTGAAATCAGCTGTCACTCCAAATGTGAAAATGTGGGAAGTGGCTATTTCATATTGCCATACTGTTTTGACAGGTAGAGTAGTAGAAGGGTTTTCTCTAAATCTGCATTTGGTGCAACTCTTTCTAACGCCAAGTCAATCCAATCTCATTGCTTCCAAATAAAATTCATTCTGCCAGTTTCTAATATATATCCCCCATTTGGAGACTTAATTGCAAGGAAATCTCATAATTGTTCATGATCATCACCTATATTTCCATTTATTTCACAATAATTTGATATACGATGTAAAGATATACATTTATATAAAAAATAAATTATTTGATTTGTATTTGTTAGGTTATTGAAATAAAAAGAATAATATGTTTTAAGAGTTGCACTGTTTTTTACTTTTGTAAAAAACATTGTTTTACGATGGTTGATGAAGTATATTTTTTCACTATTTTCATAATTTCAGAAACAATTCATCCACCTAATGGCCCTGATACATAATAGAAATACAGCACACTGTGTATATATTCATAATCATAAGAAGAGAGAAGTGCTTAAATACACAAAACACTGAAAGATAACTGCATGATTTGTATCTGACATGAAAGAGACAGAGGAAGTAATCCTATTGCTAATTTGATTGAAACAAATGTAAATATTTTCAAAAATAATAAAGAGGTAACCATGCCTTTCTTTGGTACACAGGATGATGAGTTCAATAGCTATATTAAATTAGTATATTTCTCATGGAAAGTGGTTAACCTTATAGCTCAGTAGACTGAAAGTAAAATAAGGTGTTGATTAGTGTGAGTGTCTATGCAATGCATCTGGGGTATTTTGACAATCTCTATCCAATCTGACACTAATTAATATATGAATCACAGGGGATGAGAGTTTAGTGGCTAAATGTCCTAATTGTCACAAAAGTTTTCTGCTTGGGATGACAAGAGGCAGAAACATGGTCAAATCACTTGTCTGTGATGATAATCACAGTGAATGAAAGGGTCAAGATAAAATTTATGTGGAGAAAAGTAACTGAAATGGACAGCACTTTTTTTCAATACCTTTTTCTTCTTGGAGATAGTTGGGGAAAAGGCAAAGGGAGACTGCATGGACATAAACTGAAGACAACTAACATAGCTTTTGGAATGCAGCATAGCCGGACAAAAAACTCTGGTCCTCAACTTCAGTTGGAGCTAGGTGCAAATCTCAGTTCTAGCATCACTTAGTGGAATAGTTCTGTGGCCTTAGGCATGTCTCATCATCATCACTGATATATTTGTAGAAAGGATAAAATGAAATAATATATAAATGTGCCCAGTACAATAGTCATCATATCACAAATGCTTAATAAAAAGTGCTTTTATTGTTTCATCCCTCATATCACATTTATATTTAAAACACATGCCTGTTCTATACCTTTAATTTTCTTTTTTGTCAGAAGCTCACTTTCATGTGACTCAGATTCAATTTTGATTTCATACGATGTGCAATATGTTGTTGGGCTGTGAGTGTGTATAGATAAATCTCTCTCCATATATATATAGAGAGAGAGACATCTATATATGTCTCTCTCTTTATATATGTGTGTGTGTATATATAGATCTATGTGTATAGATCCATGTGTATGTATATATATGTGTGTGTGTACATATAGATCTGTGTGTGTAGATATATGTGTGTACATAGATATGTGTGTGTGCGTATATATAGATATATGTGTGTGTGTGTATATATATATATAGATGTGTCTCTAGATATATATCTATATACAGAGAGAGATGTGTGTGTATATAGATATTTATCTAGGTATATCTATACACACATAAAACAACATGGGTTAATATCTTCCTTCTGTTTTTTTTTTTTTTAGAGAGGGAGTCTCACTCTGTCACCCAGGCTGGAGTGCAGTGGCACGATCTCGGCTCACCTCAACCTCCGCCACCGAGGTTCAAGCGATTCACCTGCCTCAGCTTCCCTAGTAGCTGGGATTACAGGTGTGCACCACCACGCCAGGCTATTTTTTTGTATTTTTAGTAGAGACAGGGTTTCACCATGTTGGCAAGGCTGGTCTTGAACTTCCAACCTCAGGTGATCTGCCTGCCTCAGCCTCCCAAAGTGCTGGGATTACAGGCATGAGCCACCATGCCCGGCCAGGTTAATATTTTCTAGAAATACATAGCAACATGGATACTTTTGCTTTACCCATTCAGTAACTCCCTATGAGAGTATAGCTTTGAAGAAATAATAGGGCAGCAAGAATCATGTCCGATGATTGGAAGACGTAAGAACCAAGACAGGAATGTCTTAGGAAAATGAAAACAGCCAATGCCCGATCCTATGCTTCTATTCTCCTATTACAGTGACTTTTTTTCTACTGTCATCCTAATGGCTCTAATGAGTACCAGTTTATTGTCTCTCTGTCTTCTCTCTCCACTCCACTTCACTGCATGTACAAGGCTAACCTTCCTCACAGAGGATAGAAAGGTTTAAAATACCACTCTTTCCAGATTTTAAGAATTTAAGAATGTCATCATTAGTGCATAAATGTCAACAGCTCTTTTAAAAAAATGCAAAACTGTTTATCTTTATTTCCCATTATATCTTCCCTGAAAACCTCTTTGCTTACAAATAGAACGACATTCCCCTTTTCAATAGATGAGGACCCAAAAGCCCAGACAGAGGAAACAACTTCATTTCCTCACTAAACATGAAGAGGGGAATGGGGATTTAGGCTCCTGATTCACTGATGTTCCCTTTACTCCATCTTTTCTTGTGTTTCACCTTACTTCTGCTTTAAACCACTCCTTCAATTGCCTTTAGTAAAATCCAAAATTCAATTCAAAATTCGAATGGAATTCTAACCAAAAGACTACGGAGAGGAAGAACATGCTAAGAATTCTTTCATCTGTACCTCTTGATGTCTGTTGATGTTAAATGCATGTAATTGAATTGGTTGACAGACCAATTAAAATATCATTAGACTTTCTCCAGGGCAGAATTCCACATTTGACACTGATTTGTTGATAGCAACTAGTAATTTTCCTTTCCAATTCCATCAGGTACAATATTTTAAACTGAAGCCCTTTTTTTTTTTCTATAACTCCCACCAAGGCTGTAGCAATTGGCAGGATGGTAATATAAAATTACAGGCTTCTTCTGTTCATTCCACTATTTATTCTATACATATAGATATTAATAAACTTTCAGAGATAAAGGGAAGAGTTAATTATTATTTAGTTGAAATCTATCATTTTGCAGAAGGAACTAGGTTCAGAAAGGGAAGTGAGCTGTCCAGAAAAGCTAACAATTAGTGCTGGGTTTAAGACTACAGTTTAGGTGTTTTGACTCTTCCAACCCTTAGCTTAATAATGTGTTTTTTGTTTTTTGTTTTTTTGTCTTTTAACTGTGTCACACTGTTAACTCAGGGGTCCCTTTTAAACTTATATAACACTATACATATTCTTAAAGATATATATTTCCAGCTCTACTTTAGAATTAGTGGATCAAAATTTCCAGGCATGATGTCTAAAAACAAACACAAACAAACAAAATGCATAGGGTTATTCTGTTATACTACACATGAGATTCTTTTCACTAAGCTACCCCAGGAGGCAATAAAATAAAAGTTTAATGCAGAGGTGTCCAATTTTTGGCTTCCCTGGGCCACATTGGAAGAAGAATTGTCTTCTTCCAATAAAATATACCAACGCTAATGGCAGTTGATGAGCTAAAAAAAAAAATTTCTTTTTTAAATGTCAAAAAAATTATCATAATGTTTTAATAAAGTTTACAAGTTTGTGTTGGGCTGCATTCAAAGCTATCCTGAGCTGCATGTGGCTTGTGGGTCGTGGGTTGGACAAACTTGGCTTAATCGTTTTGGAGAAGATGCCTCTTGGTATTACCTACTAATCTGACTCTGGAGAAATCTGGGATGTGTAATATCCTTATATGCAAGCTATTGGGACCCCTGCCCCAGATGCTATGCTCTCCAGGGGTCTGCTCTTGCTGTTCCCTGCTGTGCCCACCCCTTCTCCAGAACAAGAATATGTTCACAACTGGAATATGTATGTATGTTCTCTTCCAGACCATGTTCCAGGTATCTGGGACCCAGAAGCTTCTCTGCTCAACCTGTTTTAAGTTTGTTTCAGGGTCTATAAGGAACTTTTTCTCAAATCAATCCTGCTGAAGGCACATTGCCCCTTTATGGAGAATTGCTGCTGAGCCTAGGACCTGTGGGGATGCAATGTGGTTACTTGGATGGATGTCCATACACATAACAGCTAGGTCTGCGGCAGCAGGTGGGGGTTGGGGTGAAGTGAGAAGGTGAGAGTTATCCATTTATACTTTTGTTCCTAGTTCTCCAAATTTCAGGAGCAGTCTGTTTGGAATTACCTGATTTCATAAAATGTAGCAAGTGAAGACTAAGCATTTCTCATATATCATGTTTTTGTTTTAATGATATGACTAAGGTATAATGAGAAACTAGTATATTGGTTACAGAAAAATATGAGCTAGGTGAGGTTTTTTTTTTCTTTTTGATACTCCCCCAATTTCCAAGTGTTACATGCCTTCCACAACTGTGATAAGCCACACCAATGCTTCCCTTCTTAAGCAGTGTCAAAGGATGAAAGTAATAAATGCGATTATAAGATGGATCTTTGCTCTGTTTATCAAATGCCTGCTGTCTTTCAGAAGCTACAGCCATATTTCCGTATTACTAGGAAATATATGACCTCAGCCATTAAACCAGACATATATTATATATGTTAACATATATTAATATATGTCTGGTTATGTTAACGTATATTAATATATGTCTGGTTTAATGGCATGAACCCCTTCCTGTCTTTAGCAGTATATGATTCATCAATGAGCCTGTGAAGTGGGGGTGTTAGTAAAACATTATATTTTACTAATGAGAAAACTCAGCATGGGAACATTTCATTTTCTTGTGTGATGTTAAATGCTTAATAATTGGTAGAGCTGAGACTAACTGGGGGACATAATTCAACCTAAAATTCTACATATGGTGTTGTAGGTAGAGGACATTAGGGATAAAAGAAGGGGAGATTATGTTGAATTCTTCTTTGTGGCTATCATTTAGAGGCAGAAATATCCTTAAGTTTAGGAAGATAATAAGGAAGATTTTTACTATGACCCATACATAAAAGGAATCACCTGAAGAATACAAAAGGTAAATATGGCAAGTAGAAAACACAAAAACTAAGATTCAGAAATAAAACCTAATACATGAATTGTTATGATATATGTAAATAGGCTAAACTCATTGTTCAAATAATGGTCAAGGTGAATAAAAATCAATATCCTCTAATATTATTATAGGAAAGAAGCATATAAAACAATTATTTTTTGTTTGAAAAAAATGTATAATCTAAGAGAAATCCAGGTTAGAAAATTTAAAATCAAATCAAATTTACTGTAAGATTATATGAAAAGGAAAATGTATCAAAAAGATAATAGTCATGGTTAGTATATATTTGTTGAAAAATATTTAAAAATTCATAATTAATAGTTGATAAAACTATATGAGAAATAAATATACTTCAGTAATTTAATATAATCTTTCCTGAAAGTAAGATATTAAGCAAACACAAAAAGGAAAATATGTAGGAGATTTGAAAAAGATAATCCAGATAGAACTTTAGTCAACAAACATGGCATATACAGTTTCTTATTTTTTTATTTGCTTATTTGTATTTTCTTCTGTTTTTAAATAATTACATGTATTACATCTTTTAAAATGTATTAGTAGTTTACATATCAGTAAATATGAAAATCTTATATGAACTTGCATTTCTAGAACCAAAAAAAAAATGCCAAAACTGGCAAAATAAGGAATAAAAATGTGAAAAACAGAACAACAACAAATTTAATTAGTAGCGACAACTCTATGTTCATTCCTACCAAAAAATTCCAGGCCTTGTTCAAAGGTGAGTTCTGCTAATTTTTCAGGAAACATTTAATCTAAATTTTATATAAGAAATTATGGAATGAAATAAAATCAAATAAAAGTGAACTTATTCAATTCCTTTTACAAAATTAATAATTATCTTGACATCCAAACAAGTTAAGAGTAATACAAGAAGAGAAATCACAGGCCAGTTTTACTTACAGATGTGACAATTCTAAATAAAATAAATAAAACACAGCTAGTAAAAATATGATAAAAATAATTTCTCACAAACCAATTAGTTTATTCCAGAAATGCAATTATGTTTTAACATTGGAAAATATAACTGTAGATAATAATAGCCTACATGGGGAAGATGTATATAAATATCTCAAAATATGAAGAAATATAATGTTCTTTACGATTTTATGATAAAAATAATTTAAAATTCAAAAATAACTGCTTTATAAAAACTGGCAAAATTACAAATTTTTCAAATATTAATGTACTTACCAGAATATTATCAACCCTTGCTTGTTACTGGCATGCGATTAAACTGTTCATTCATTGTGGGGAACACACTGTTAGTGCCTCACACATATGTCTATATCATTTCATAAAGACTAAGAAATATCATTTCAAGGTCTATATCCAGAGAAAGCCTGCATATGTTCATAAAGAGACATGAACAAATTTTTTATAGCAACATTTTTATTTGATGCTGGAGTTTAGTAGTTGGAAGTAATCCACACATCCATTGTCAGGCGAATGGCTAAGTAAAATATAGTGTATGCATAAAATAAAATATGATTCAGAGTCAGAAGCAAAAAGCCAGATTTATATATGTAATTAGGCTACATCTCACCAACATGTTGTTACACAACAAAAGGTAGTGAGAATAAAATGTATAGCCCCATTTATGGAAATTAAAAACACAGGTGCTAAACAATACCATGTATATTTTAAGGATATACATATACCTAAATAGGTATAAAGAAGGGACGTTGTAAAAATATGTAATCCCAGAACTATGGGAAGCCAAAGCGGAGGAATTGCTTAAGTCCAGGAGTTTGAGACCAGCCTGGGCAACATGGTGAAACGCAATTTCCGCAAAAAATACAAAAAATTAGCCAGGCATGGTGGTGCCTGCCTGTAGTTCCAACTACCGGGGAGGCTGAAGTAGGAGGATCGCTTAAGCCTGTGAGGTTGAGATTGCAGTAACCAAAATCATGCCACTGCACACCAGCCTAAGTGACAGAGTGAGACACCATCTCAAACAAACAAACAAACAATACATATTAAATACACTAGTGTGAATATCTTTCAGAAGAGGGAGAATCTCAGTAGGAAAGAGAACAAAGGGAAAAATAATACAATAAAATAATAGGAGTTTTGTATGGGTGAGTCAGGAGAGTGGGCAAGAATAATTTAATTCTATGTTCCTAAGGTACAGATAAAATTTTAAAAATAAAGTGAAATTGACTATGTGATATACAAACATATATATGGAGCTTATTATTTTCATGTTCCTTGCCAGACTTTCTTAAATTACAAGTTCTACAAATACATTTGAAATAAGATTCAAATTACATATTTTTTTCTCCCTGTAAACACATATGTAATACAAGGTGAATTTCACTTGCCATGCTCTGAGAAGTAGTTACTTTTCAGGGAATCATAACTTCTCTCCCTTTTCTTGGCTGCAGGAAACAGAATGGGTAAGTTTGCATATTTCATTTTTCTTTTCAGACACTACAGATAAAAGGAAGTCTGGTTTTTAGACAGTCTTTGAGTTGATGTGTTGCCACCTTGAATCTGAATCAAATTTCCCTAGGGTTAAGCTGAAAAAGTAAGCCACTCTATGAATATTCTTTCCTGATGAATTGAATTGAGGACCCAGTTATAATGTAGCCCAAACACCTATTGTAAAAATACACAAATGAACAAGTAAAGGCAAGTCAAATAATAAAAATTCTTGAGCAAGTATTATTTCATTTCACTGATGAAGAAAACTGAGGCACATGAAGATTTAGTGACATATTTCAAATCATACTATGAATCAGATAAAATTCAAGTCAGAATTAGAACCACATTTTCTGACTCCTAGCCAGCCTTGTTTCCACTATGTGTTCCCTTATGAAGTATTCAAGCACGTGATTCAAGGTATGATAACATCATCAATATTTAAGATCCTGTATATGACATTTTCCATGGAGTTTGAAGGTTTATAGGAAGATGCAAAGTAATAATTTATGTCTGAGGTAGAGACATTTTAAACTACTAAAGTTTTAATTAACTGCTATTTTTTTTTTCTTCTCACAGTGCACAGTAAACTTTATCTGTTTGCTGTCTGAAGCTCTGTGTTTGCAAATTAGGAGCTCCTGCTTCTTTCCATTTTAATTAAAAATTGTGAGCTTGACATAATCAACTTCCTTCCATTTTTAGTTGTTTAATGAACATTAATGAAACAAAATTAAAGTACTATTTAACATTCCGCCAATTTATTAGTGGTTAGGCAGGATAACTTTGTTTTCAGTGACTAAAGTTGAACTTGAATAATTTAGGAAAATTACCCTTCCCAACAGCATTTAATAAAATCACAGTGGGCCATGGGACCTGCAAAGTTGGGTCAACACATCACTGATGTTATTGTTTATATTGAGAAGCATCTTAGTCTAATCAACAATGGCTTCCTCACAATTAAAATTCTGGCATTTCAGATGAGGGCAGAGTACTATTCTTCCATGATAGTGCTTTGCCCACTTTATTTTATTCATATATTTTATGTATTTGCATATATGCCCCCCAACTGTCTTTTTTGTGTATTCTCTGCTTACATATTGAATGTCTTTTACAAACCTAGTCCAAACTTAAATTTTATATATTGTAGTCTGAAGCTAATTTAAAAGTCCATAAGAGGCAAAATAAGAGAGTGTTCTATAATGTCTTTAAACTTTCACACCAAAAAGACCTTAATGTGAATTCTACATCTGCCTTTTACCAGCCGTGTTACCTTGGGCAAGTTATTATCTTCTTTGATTCTCAAGTTTATCTCATCTGTGTTTGCAACATAAAATTGATCATTCAATCAGGAAATATATTAAGCCAAATTTTGTACTAGATCTTTGTTCATAAGACTGAACAAAGTGAACATCTAAGCTTGCAGGGAATGTACCATCTAGCAGGGGAGAGGAGTATAACATACAAATCATGCATAATGACTACTTACTTAAATTTTTACCAAGTTTTAATTAAATGCTTAGATGTCTGAACATCATTATAGACGTCCTTTTAGACAAATACTAAACAGAATTTGGAAGAAGAAGTGAAATTGGCCGGGAGAAAAGAGGTGGAAGGAGCGGCTCTGGGAAAAATAAAAAATGTGCAGAAGCTGTGAACAGGAAAGGCGTCTGTAGAAAGAAGAGTTGACAGATGCAGGCACAAAGTTTATCATGCAGCTCCTTGTAAGCCAAATTGAGAATGTTAGATGACCCTTGAGTGCAACAAGTCACCAAATGATTTTAAGCAGTTCAGGAAATGAGAGTGCATTCATTTTCTATCACTGTTATAATCAACTAGCATAAACATAATGGCTTAAAACAACACAGATCTAGGATCTTACAGTTCTCTATACCAGAGGTCCAACACAGGTCTCTCAAGGATAAAATCAAGGTGTTAGTAGAACTGTGTTCCTTTGTGGAAGCTATAGAACAGTCCATTTTCTTGCCTTTTCCAGCTTCTGGAGGCAACTCACATATCTTGGTTCATGGCCGCCTCCCTCTCCTCAAAGCCAGCGATAGTGAGTGGAGTCCTCACTTTTCATCACTCTGACTTCCTTCTCTGTTTACTTCTTTCACTTTTAAGGTTGTGTGTGATTATAATGGACCCACCTGGATAACTAAGGATAATCTCCCTATCTAAGGTCAGCTTATTAACAATTTAACAATCTTAATCTCATCTATGAACCTAATTATTTTTCCATATGACATACTTACTCGAAGGTTTTGAGGATTAGGATATGAAAACTTTTGTGGGGGTGTCTCATTCTGCCTACTACAGGAAGGAAGCAAGGCAAGGATATTATCTCCAGAGAATTCCTGCAGAAACACTCTGGAGTATAGATCCACTTTAGAGTTACGAAATAACTGTAAGAATACCCTTAAGAAGTAAGGGTTGCTCCAATGAGAGCTAAATTCTAAGACTCTTTAGCTTTCATAGCCCAAAGACAGATCTTCTAAAAGGACAGATAGGACCGGAAAAGAAAGTAAATCAAGGCATGCACAATGCACGACTACTTTATGTAACACTAAAAGAGAATATGCTGGTAATTAAACTACATCAATTATAGGACAATTCCTGCATTCAGCAATGATAAAATGTGAAAAATATGCATCTTACAATCAAGGAAATAAGACAGTGATATAAAACTTTTATTAAGCACTTACCTTAATCAACTGATAGACCTAAGTGTCATCACTCTCATCAATGTGATCTACATATGCCAATATAGAATATGTTGTCAAGTTACACACTCCTATTTGTCTGCTTCCTTTACTCTCCTAGCTAAACAAAGTATTTGCCACAAGCTCATACATTAATATGGACATGACAAACACGAGGTAAATGAGCTCTGCAGCCATCTCTCTCAGGTTTTAAACTATTTGTAACTCTGGGGAGACGTTACAAATCAATCAAAATTATTTCTAGGGAACTTTAGGAAGACTCAGGGTCTTTCTCACAGGCGAGGTGACAGTGTAATTGATGATTGAAACTAGGACCCTCTTGAGAGTCAAAGTGAAATCTATTAATAAATATGCTTCAATAAAACATCTGAAATGGTAATAACATCCTAGGCAAACTGGGATGACTGTCCATCAACTCATATACGTTCCGTAATTTACAGCTGACGGATTAAAGTTAGTGTGCAGGCTGAAACCTCTTTACCATTCCGGTCTGAAAACTGTGTCCATGATGTAGTTGGAAATAGTAAAAGAAGCTTCCAGCTAGACACTG
Organism: Cacajao melanocephalus; assembly: GCA_963573385.1. Taxonomy (NCBI): domain Eukaryota; kingdom Metazoa; phylum Chordata; class Mammalia; order Primates; family Pitheciidae; genus Cacajao; species Cacajao melanocephalus. The sequence continues at coordinate 20,739 of CAUYLG010017769.1, read as the reverse complement.
GAAAGGATGTGACATCACGATTTGTCTGAGGAATCCTGGTGGTTGTTGCTTCCAGAGAGCTGTTCTGTGTATTCTTATCTCCTGACCTGTTTTCTCTCTGACCATGGTTAGCTATGTAGCTTTGACTTTGGTTTCAGCATGCTGGGACCCTGAGCAGCTGCTTGCTGAGGTGGCTGCTAACTCTGCCCTATGTCTGGCTAGTTCAGTGCCAATGTCGCCCTACTGACTACAGCAGCTTAGGAGATATCCCCAGCCATACTTTAGTTTTGACAGTTGATGTGTCAGAGAAGCGTGGAAGAGATAAGCCAAAGGATGATGAACCATGGAATACACACCCTTTGCAATAGCGGCACTATATAATGAAGAAATTATTAAAAATTACTTAAAATCGGACATTGATAATTGTAAAAAGTATATTTTCTTTCATTTCTGACTAGAGATTTGTGAAAAATTTAAGGGAACTATCAATACTCTAAAGGAGACGCAACATACTGAAGTGAGATGAGAAAATAATTCTATTAAATAGTTTGATGTTTTATGTATACAATGCAAATGACCTAAACAAGTGAAAATGTGAGGAAAACGTGAAGTATCTGATTATCTTGTGTTCTATGAGTTAGAAACAGATACTTTGTGTTTTATGATTTAAAGTATATAAACACAAACGTATACCATGCACACATATATACATATACAAGAATTAATGCCATGACATTTCTTCCTGATTTAAAAACAAAATATTAAATCACAAATCAGGTTGATGCTACTCTCCTCTGACTCTAGGATAAAAAATGAGGGCCACGTAGATTAGAAAACCTATTATTGTTCTCTTTTCCATAGCACAATTATTTGTCTCTTTTGAAAAGAAGAATTCAAGCATAAATATTTCTATCATAAATATTAAAGCTTGTATTTTAATCACATAGCCTGAAGGAGGAAGTTTGAAAGAAGAAAAAGAGACAAGATTAGAAAGAAGGCAAAGGAACAAAACGATAATACTTTTAGAAAGCTTTCTAGGTGACTGAAGACAACCCACATACCCAATATTTCCTCTCAAAGCAATACAGAACAATGAAAAGAGGAATTACATAAATATAAAAAACATCTTTTATATATATATATATATATATAAGAACATTTTATATATACATAAATATCATATATATCTTATAGATATATAAATAACATCATGTATATATATAATGCTCTGGATAATACGAAAACCATACCACGTTCAAGTTTTAAAATAAGTAAAAGGAGAAAAGTCACCAGATCCTAGCTGTATACTCTCTTGTGCTCCCTCTGTACCCCTGCCCCCTGCAAAACTTTGTAACAAAGAAAGACAGATGGAAAATAATTTTGAAGAGAGAAGGCACAGTTACCTATAAGGCCTAAGTTTAATAGAAAGCCACAACACTTAGTTTGAAAATACTAAAAATGTGTCAAGGTAGAACAGGGCACAGACTATTAGGAGAAACTTGTAAGTGTGCATGATTTAGAAGGGCGGTTTTGATATGCATAGTTTCTAAAGGAGGAAAAGGGAATAAAAGAAACAACCCCCTTTGTTGGATTATGAAGGGGAAGGAAGAAAAAAGAAAAATTTAGGTCTTTAAGATAAAACTTAGGATCTGCAAGCAACAGAATCTAAGAATTTTAAATCCTCCCCTATAATGAGAATAAACAACAAAATCCATTACTACCTACATGGACAGAATAGGGTGCCTCTAAAAATCTGGTAAAATACCTCAATACCATGAAAATTCACAAAAGGAAAATTAACAAATACATATAGAGCTATTGTAAAAATTCAGAAAAGCAAAAATCTAAATACATCAGCTGCAGAAAATTCTCTAGGAAGCAGAGAAAACTGCAAGCCAACACTCCAAACAGAATTAAATATACTCAAATAAGCATTTGAGGATATGAAAACCACAGTGAATGAGAAATTCAAAACCTAAACATCAATATAGATACAAAGTTGAGAGAAATAAAGAGACTTGATTGGACTCAAGAAAAAAATGAAAAAAAAAAAAGGACCAAATTCTTTCCAGAATAAAAAATAAATTACAAGAGAGAAGAGACCGAAATAAAACTTTAATAGAGAGTGATATTGTTTGGAGGTGTGTCCCCACCTAAATCTTATGTTGTAACATAATCCCAGTGCTGAAGGTGGGGCCAGATGGGAGATAATTGGACGTGGAAATGGGTTAGCACTGCTCCTCTTGGTACTGACCTCGTGATAGTGAGCGAGTTCTCGTGAGATCTGGTCTTCTAAAAGTGTGTAGCACCCCGGCGCTTGCTCTCTTGTGCCTGCTTTCACCATGTGATGTGCCTGTTCCCACTCTGCCTTCTGCCATGACTGGAAGCTTCCTGAGGCCTTCCTAGAAGCAGATGCCACTCACTGTGTTTCCTGTACAGCCTGCAAAGCTGTAAGCCAATTAAACCTCTTTTTAATAAATTACCAATCCTCAGGTATTTCTTTTCTTTCTTTCTTTCTTTTTTTTTTTTTCTTGAGAGAGTTTTGCTTTTGCTGCCCAAGCTGGAGTGTAATGCGTGATCTTGGCTCACTGCAACCTCTGCCTCCTGGGTTCAAGTGACTCTCCTGCCTCAGCCTCCCGAGTAGCTGGGATTACAGGTGAGTGCCACTACGCCTGGCTAATTTTTTGTATTTTTAGTAGAAACGGGGTTTCACCGTGTTGGTCAGGCTGGTCTCGAACTCCCAACCTCAGGTGATCTGCCTTGGCCTTCCAAAGTGCTGGGATTCCAGGTGTGAGTCACTGAGTCCCACCCCTCAGGTATTTCTTTATAGCAATGTGAGAACGGACTAACACGAGTTTCTGAAGAAAGTCAGATAATCAACCAAGAGAAAGAAAATGAAATAAAGAAAGAGTTAAAAAATGATTGAAGAGAAGGTAGGAGAAATAAAAGGCAGAGAAGAGGTAATAATGATTAATAATATTAATAGAATCCCTAAAGAAGAAAAGCTTAATCAAATAGAACTAATAAAGAGAGTCATCATTCAATAAACACCATCAAAATAATTATTTCATGCAAAAACCGCTGATGAATGCTAAAATTAGTGGGGGAAAGTACAGTGAGAAATAGAAAATGTGCACATCTCAAATTGACTCTACCCTGTGTACTTACTAACTACAAAGGAAAAGATAACTTTACAATGGAGGGTGGATAGCACTCTAACCAAGTTATGAAGGTTAACACCATTAGCAATAAGATATACAAATGTATATCCTGATACGATGCATTGAGAAAGACACATCACCTTTATGTTACTCTTGTTAAAACTGTATAAATAACCTCATTCTAATCATGAGAAGACATCAAACCCAGTTGAAGGACATTCTACAGGAAACATTGTTAAAAGTGTCAAGGTCATGAAAGACAAAGAAATGTTAATTTTCTGTTTTCTGTAACTTTAGTATGGCTATATTAGATGTATATATTAGGGGAAGCTGAGTGAAGGATATAAAGGTACTACTTTTGCAGCTTTTCTTCATCTAAAGTTATTTCAAAAAGTAAAAATTAAAAAGTTCAAATGATGATAGCCAGTATTTTTACTCTATAATGTTGTTCTGTAAGAATACAATAACAGTTTGTATATCAATGCTATATATTTTAGTTTAGTTTTATTTATACTTAAATATAAATATATAGGATATATTATGTATATACTCTTTTGCATATGTAAAATCATCAAATATATTTCCCAGTGGAAAAGATTCTGCAAGAGGTTTTCTTTGTTTTAGACACTTAATACACTCTTATAATAGATTGCTACTTACTAATTAATTTGGTTACTAATGCATGTTAAAATTAACATGTAATACATTTTTTCACATATTCTGTTAAACAATGTTATTTAAATTTTTTAAATCATCTTTGCCATCAGCGTTTTCATGATCATTACAGTCACATTTTGGGTCATCAACATGGTTATCTAGAGCATACCATCTTTATTTTTTTCTAAATTATTTGATATATGGTACTTTTGAATCTATTGATGGGGCTGTCCCTAAAATTTTTATTCTGAGACATGGTAGTAAATTGCAAATAGGTAACACTGTTTTTTGTTTTTTAATCCTTTAAAAAATTCATCTTAAAATAGAAAAATTTGGTTGAATGATGGAACAACTTACTATATGGGGTTTTAAAAAATTGTTAACATTTATGAGTTTTATTTTTTAATCGACAAATAGTAATTGGTCATATTCATGAGGTATATAGTGATGTTTTGATACACATATAGTGAGAAGTTCAAGTAGTCTACAATGCTTTGAGTTTGCTGATTAAAAATATTTAATAATCACAGCTATAAAGAATAATTACCAATCTAAAATTTTTAGTCTCTTTTAAAGTTTTCTGTCTCACAAATTTTTAGTCATCATTACTATTATTGTTTGAGATCTTGTCAAGCTATTATGCATTCCCCAAGCAGTTCTTTAATGTACAAAATGAATTAAGAAACCACTTTATATATACTATGTTTCTTGCATGTTTTTTTACTTTAGAGGAGAATGCCAAAAATCCAATGGACTTTTTAAAAACTGTTCATGGCAGTGCTTCAGAACTGCGTACACACTTCTAAAGTGGGATTGTTACTTAAAATCATGCCTCTGTGCATTGGGCTGGCGGGACTTCATAGATCCAAATCATTCTCTGACCTTTCTCTCTATGCTATGCTTCTGATTAAAGCAGAACGGCTACAGGGAAACTTTACAGTCACAGATAAAAGTCTACCCATTTTGGTAGAAATGAAATGTCTGACAACTGCTTGGAGATAAAATGAGATGAGAAGGTGCCTGCTTCCTGAAGTGGCCAGGTCCAGTGCATTCTGCTGTGCACCAGCTGGAGATAAATCTGTCAGCAGAATTTTATTTTCCTTTTCTCTAAGTCCATACAACTCCCTTCACAAATACTTTGTTCTCTTTCACAGACCTGCAAATCAATATTTCTTTTTGTTGGAGGATACATATGGTAGATGAGATGTAGTTAGCAAACTCAGGTGTGCAAAAGAACACTGGGGCAGCAGGGGAAGAGTAGGAATTCTATTAATTCCTCACTCATTTGTGGGAGGCGTCTGTGCTTTTAGAAAAATACAGCAAGTTCTAGTCTCCATCCTGTCATGATTGTTGCTGCTGGCCTTATTGTTCAAGTCTATGTGTTTCCTGGAAGACTGGTGGCTCTGGGGTTCCATGCCACATGATGGCATGTGATTCTTCACTAAAGCAGGGATAGCCAGGAGTCAGGGGCCAGGGGCTGGCCTCCCTAAGCATGCTAAACTTCAATCTCTAGATGTTTCACCAGCACACTGAAGTGATGTCCAGAATTGGAGAACGTGTTCCTACTGCCTGCAAAACCCAGAGACCTCTAACTTCTACTCATTTTTTTTTGGGGGGGGGAATTTCTTTAACCCAGTAATTTTGTTAGTTTGCTTATTTTCAGAAATGAGGACTTTCTGTGTTCCCCGGCTGGAGTGCAGTGGCTACTCACAGGCATGATCATAGCGCACTGCTTCCATTCGCAGCCCCATGAGTAATTGGGACTATGGGAGGTATCACCATACCTGGCAAGCAATATTATTTAGATGATACCATTTACAAAGTACCAATTACTTGGGGTATTAGGTATGTTCTAACACTTTATTAACCGCGTGATGTTAGAGAGTTTATCTTTCTGGTCCCTGGTTCAATCTCTGTAAATTGGAGTTAATATGAGAGCTATTAAACAGGGCTGTCCTGTGTATTGGGTTGGTTATGCTTATGCATAGTGAGGCCAATTTTTCATCATCTACATGAAACCTGATATTGATCTTGTGCCCCTAGGATTGCAAACTCTGGAAACATACAATATAGTACTCTTGGCACAGACATTGGTAATCTCATGATTAGTAGAGGCACCTGTAAGACTTCTCCAAGCAGCCATTTAAACAGAATTTTAAAGAAGGAAGGAAGGATAGAGCATGTTTCTTGGGGTGACTTCAGATGGCAGAAAGGCATATAGACACATTGGAAGGATTCACAAATATGTTTACTTTAGATGACAGAAAGGTATATAGGCTTACTGTGGATTCACAAATATGTCTACTTTTGGAAGGTTTGCTACATTGGGTGGGAGAATAGATGTTACCAAGATAACATATTTTTGTTATAAATTTTAAACCTTGGTAACAAATTATTTGGTGTGAGAATATGCACTAAATAATTGGTATGCACTCAGTATACAGCTACTGTATTTTGTCTTTCTATTATAAAGAAGTTTTTGTCATCACCCACGGGTGAAAAACTTTTTGCACAACCAGTTTTTATAGTTAGCAGAGTTCTAAGGAACTCAGCACTAGCTGGATTAAGAGATGCCATCATCCCAAAATGATTAAAGACCCAAAGAAAGTCATTTGCATCACTCGCTGAAAGACAAAGTTAGGGGCTATATATTTCATAAAAGATCCAGGCACAGACATTGATTCTGCCGTGGACCAAAAGAGTCCATGCTCTGTCCTGGGGAAGCAGAATTTAGTGTTATTTTAAAAAGTTAATTAAACCCACTGATGTATGACCGGTAAAAAAGTGAGCATGTCAGAATGCTGGTATTGCAAGAAGGCACTCAGAGAGCAGACTACATGATGGAAAGGATGTCTTAAGAATGGTGCCAGCTCCTGCTCTTGTCTTTCCAGAGAAGCCTCGTTTTTAAAATAAGTAACAATAAATACCCAGATAATGGAAGAGCTTCTGTTAAGTCTAATGGCCTAATATAATGAAAAGAATGCTAAAAACAAGGGATCTATACTCCTTATTCTATTTATTTTAAAACATTTATTGAGTTCCTAGGCCCTGTGCCAACTCTGAGAGAAATAACACTCAACAAGAAAAATTAGGTTTTTGCCTTCAGTGAGCAGATACACAATAGGTTCTGGTTGTATGCATTATATGTACGTTACTGGTTGCATTTCCTCTCTGCGGTTGAGTTTTCTTATCTGTTAGTTGATTGATAACCTGTAATTCTTTTTGTCAGGCCCTGGGAAATAGGCATGCAAGATGGCAAATGGATTTGGACGACAGCAACAGAGAGGTGGTGGGTTTAATTTGGTACATATTGAATGTGAGGTCCACCAGGGACTAGAAAATTTTGAGTTGAAACTAAGGATGGAGACAGAGATTTCACATAAAGAGGAAATTAATTCATAGGGTAAAGCTTTATCAGCTATCATTCTGAAGGGGGTTCCAAAAGGGAAGGGGAAAAGAGGATGGATGAAAGGAATGTACAATGTTAGCACCCTTACTACATCTTCTTGTGATTCCCATTGTTGAGATGAGAAAGTTGATATGCAGCAAGATTAAAATGTCCATGATTACACACTGGGGACCTTGAGGTGTCCTCTCCAACCCAGTTCATTTTAACTCTATATCTTATATTTATCTTTCTCTATTATGTGGCGTGTCCTAGAGTGCATAAAGAACAGAGAAGCTTGTTTTTGTCAGATTTGTCAAAGATCAGATGGTTGTAGATGTCTAGTATTATTTCTGAGACCTCTGTTCTGTCACCATTCTTATCTAACAATGTACTGGAAGTTTTAGACATTGCAGCAAGGCAAGAAAAATAAATAAAATGTCCTACCTAGGAAGGAAAATTAAAAAGAAAATCTATGGATGTCATGATTATCTATATAGAAAACCCCAAGGAATCTACAAAAAAAAAATCCTAATAACTGATTCCAATAAAGTCACAGGAGACAAAATCAACATGAAGAAATTAATTGCATTTTTATCCATTATCACAAGACAAATTGAAACTAAAATAAAAAATACAATACCATTTGCAATTGCTCCAAAATAAAAAACTTAGGCATAAATCTAACTAAACATCTACAGAATCTGCATAATGAAAACTATGAAATTCTTGTGCAATAAATAAAGGAAGACTTGAATACTGGAAGGGAAAAATATGTTTTGTGGATTAGAAGTCTCAACATAAAAAAGATGTCAATTCTCCATGAATTGATTTATAGGTTTAACGCAATGCCTATCTAAATCTCAGTAAGGTTTTTGCAAACATAGATAAGCTTATTCCAAAATTTATATACTAAGTGAAAGGCCCTAGAATAGCAAAAAGTTTTTGAAAAAATGAATAAAAAAGGAGGAATTATTCTTTCCAATGTTAAGTCATACCATATATCTGCAGTAATCAAGACAGAGTAGAGTGGTAAACATATTTATCAATGAAACAAAATGGGAAGCTTAGAAATAGATCCACACAAATACATCCAGCTAATTTTTAGCAAAGGAGCAAAAACAACTGTTAAACAGACATAAAAAATTATGAACTTCTTCCAAAGGATTATAAATCGTTCTACTATAAGGACACATGCACATGAATGTTCACTGCAGCTCAGTTTACAATAGCAAAGACCTGGAACCAACCCAAATGCCCATCAATGATAGACTGGACAGTGAAAATGTGGCACATATACACCATGGAATATTATGCAGCCATCAAAAACGATGAGTTCATGTCCTTCGTAGAGACATGGATGAAGCTGGAAACCATAATTCTCAGCAAACTGACACAAGAACACAAAATTAAACACCACATGTTCTCACTCATAGGCGGGTGTTGAACAATAAAAACACATGGACACAGGGAGGGGTGCACTACACACTGGGGCCTGTTGGGGGGAAATAGGGGAGGGACAGCGGGAGGTGGGGAGTTGGGGAGAGATAGCATGGGAAGAAATGCCAGATATAGGTGATGGGGAGGAAGGCAGCAAATCACACTGCCATGTGTGTACCTATGCAACAATCTTACATGTTCTTCACATGTACCCCAAAACCTAAAATGCAATAAAAAATAAAAAATAAATAATAAAAGAAACAAACACACTATCATCTGATCACACTCGCACAATGATTTCTTTCCTCTAGTAGAAACAGTAAATACCTGGAGATCAGTGACTCGAACTTTTTGAACTCAGTACCCCTTTAAAGTCTTAGAAACTATTTTGAGCCTTAAAGTCTTTTGTTTTTATGAGTTATATCTGTTGGTATTTAACATATTAGAAATTAAAGCTGAGAAAATCCTTGGTTATTAGTCGATGTAAAAATAATTTGAAAGCCATTACAAATTAACATAAATAACATATGTTAATGTTTACTATGCATAGCTCTCAGCACATCACAAGTATCAACTTGTTAATTCTCCTAAAACACGTAACAACACTATGAGGCCGATGCAATTACTATTATTTCCATTTCACAGTGAGGAAACTGAAGCTATATTTTATGAAAATAGCTATATTTTCCAAAAGTATATATAGCAAGAAAAGTGTCTTTGTTTTTCCTTTCTGCAAATCTCTTGAACGCCTGGCTTAAGAGATCTGGATTCTTATATCTGCTCTGCACTCAATCTGTTGCAATACCAATGCCATGCCACCTCTGGAAAATTCCACTGTATAATTGAGTGAAAATGAGAATGGAAAAGGCAAATAATATATTCATCTTATTATTGTTGTTAAAATAGTTTTGAGCTCATGGACCTCCTAAAAGAAACTCAAGCAACTAAGATCAGTTACCTATGTGGAGACCAGTGCAAAGTGAAAATACTGTTCCTTGTCCAAAAGTTATAAAGAATTTCAAGACAGCCGCAGCAGAACATTGAACTGAGCTCCAAGCATGGGGCCCTGTGTGACTTCAAAGTTCCTGCAGGCAACTTCAGGAGTCTCTGACCACATGTTGAGAACAGCTGCTGTAGAGTTATACATGCTTCTTGAATCAAATGAGTGGCTTAAGACAATTAGGGTACACCAGGGTGATATCAAGTTAGAAGTGTGTACATGTATGTATGTTTGAGCTGCTGGATCACCAGGTATAAATCTTCTTGAGTAATAACATATACCTAACAAGATAAAAACACAACTTACACAGATTTCCCCCTGGCTTTATATCACAAAAGCTTCTTCTCTTATTCAGCCGATTATTCCCTAGACACACACACACAGGCATGTATGCATGCACACACATACATACCCCTTGAGCTGATGGGTTGCATGCACGTCGGTGTGTGTGTTACATGTGTGATAGGTTGCACATAACCCTTTGTGTTCCAGATGGCTGCACACCAGATAGTCAGATATTTGTCATGGTTTCCTGTTTGGGGTTTTTATTGGGTTACAGGCTTTGATCAGCAAAACTGATATCTACAGTCCCCATTTTCCTGTTTGGCACCTTACACATAGTAGGCACTCTAAGCACTTGCTGAGTTGTGTTTTATAACTCCAGTGGTTAGAGAAAATTATGTTTATTAAATGCTGTTAGCAACTGATGGTTGGCACATAGCTACCCTGTTTGATCCTCCTTCCTGAGAACTCGACACTTAGGGAGGTCACCATCCCACTAATAATAGGTAGACCTGTCCAAAGAAGAAAGAACAGTATGTTATTGTCATTCCACTAGAAACAAGGTAGAAATATTTCATGATTCTCCCGAGATTCAGGCATGAATTTAGCTAATAAAGAACATACGCTTTCTGGTGTGTGTGTGTGTGTGTGTGTGTGTGTGTGTGTGTGTGTCAGAGTCTCACTCTGTTGCCCAGGCTGGAGTGCAGTGGCATGATCTCGGCTCACTGCAACCTCCGACTCCCAGGCTCAAGCAATTCTTTTGTCTCAGACTTCAGACTTCCTAGTAGCTGGGACTACAGGCACACACCACCATGCCCAGCTAACTTTTGTATTTTTAGTAGAGATAGGGTTTTGCCATGTTGGCCCTCGAACTGCTGACCTCAGGTGATCCACCCACCTCGGCCTCCCAAAGTGTGGGATTATAGGATTACAGGCGTGAGCCACCGCACTCAGTCAGGCTTCTTAAGTATTTAAAACAATGCCCTGTAGTTTCTGTTACAGAACAGTCTGGATTTATCCCCTCTCTTTTTCTGTTGATCATCTCCTTTGGGACATACTATTAGTGTCTTCATGGCATCTGCTCTGGAATCGTTATGTCTGTATCTTATCTGTTATTTTCTATGTTTTAATGGAAGTGTTACACTAATTGCTTACATCTTTGCACCACTATTGATAGTCAACATTTGATCGCAACCATTTACGTCTTCCTAAAGAACACCAGAATAAAATGATAATTAATATGTTAAAAAAATAAAAAACAATGCCATAGACTCCAAGTAACAAATTAATCCATTTCAAAGAATGGCATACACATGTATAAATATAATGCAGACTCTGTTACAATTCTGGTCAAATCACCTCTCTCTGCAACATTGAAGAAAGTGACTGTGGCCTCTCTCCCACGCTAAGACAAAATCTTACAATAAGAGGATTAATCCTTCACCTACAATGGAAGAACATCCTTCTGTTCTCATTAGAAGTTAATACTGCTCCAAGCACAAAGGACCACTGGATCTTTAGTTCAAATCTGCCACTTACAGATGAGGAAACTGAGGCTCAGAGACATGAAGTGACTTATTTGTCCAAAATCAAACACAGCTATTTAATGGCAGCACTGAGACCCAAACCCAGTTCTCCTAACATTAGATAATGGACCATCCAACCATAAGAATGTGGGCCTGCAGGTCAGTGTGGGTCCAGGATTACTAAAAATCCAAGCACTTATGTACCAGGGATCGTCAATAAGTAAAACGCAAAACATCTCCAAATCTAGCCAGATGCCAAAGTGCTTAACCAATGCCCTGAGCACCATCCCCTTCCAGATGTATGAAGTATCATTCCTTCCTCTTCAGCATCTTCATCCTCTTCCCTTTTGCCAGACCTTTTTCTTACTTCCAATGTGTAGTTATCACCTTGAGAGGTGGGGAAAAAACCCTCTACATGGCTGACTACTCCTTGTGGTTGTAATTCTATTTCTTTCCTGCCAGTTACTGCCAAATTCTTGGAAGTATATACAGGCATACCTTGGCAATGTTGCAGGTTTGGTTCCAGACCATAGCAATAAAGTGAATAATAATATCACAATAAAGTGAGTCACACAAATTTTTGGGTTCCCTGGTGCATATAAAAGTTGTGTTTATACTATACTAGAGTCTATTAAGTGTGTGCAATAGCATTGTGCCTAAAAAAACGTACATACTTTAAAAATACTTTATGGCTAAAAAATGTCGATCATCTGAGCCTTCAGTGAGTAGTAGTCTTTTTTGCTGGTGGAGGGTCTTCCCTCAATGTTGATGGCTGCTGACTGATCAGGGTGGTGGATGCTGAAGGTTAGGGTGGCTGTGGGAATTCTTAAAATAAGACAACAATGAAGTTAGCCTCATCAATTGACTCTTCTATTCACAAAAGACTCTTCCTTTCACAAGAGACAGTTGATGGCATTTTACTCTCAGTGGAATTTCTTTCAAAATTAGGGGCAGTCCTCTTAAACCCTGCCACTCCTTTATCAACTAAATGTATGTAATATTCTAAATCTTTGTTGTTATTTTAACAGTATTCACAGCATCTTCATCAGAAGGAGGTTCTATCTCAAGAAACCAGTGTCTTTGTGCATCCATAAGAAGCAACTCCTCATCTCTTCAAGTTTTTATTATGAGCTTGCAGGAATTCAGTCACATCTTCAGCCTCCACTTCTAATTCTAGTTCTCTTGCTATTTCTACCACACCTGCAATGACTTCCTTCACTGAAGTCTTAACCTCTCAGAGTCACTCATGAGGGTTGAAATCAACTTCTTCTAAACACCTGTTAATGTTGAGGTTTCAGCTTCCTCCCATGAATCACAAATGTTCTTAATGGCATTTGAAATGGTGAACCCTTTTCAGAAGGTTTTCAACTGACTTTGCTCAGATTCATCAGAGGAATCATACGGCAGCTTTAGCCTTACAATACGTATTTCTTAAATAATAAGACTTAAAAATCAAAATTACTCCTTGATCCCGGCAGAATGGATGTTGTGTTAGCAGGCAGGAAAACATGAATCTCCTTATACATCTTCATCACAACTCCTGGGTGACTAGGTGCATTGTCAATGAGCAGTAATGTTTTTAAAGGCATCTTTTTTTTTTTTCTGAATAGTAGTCTCAACAGTGGGCTTAAAATATTCAGTATAACATGCTATAAACAGATGTGCTGTCATCTGAACTTCTTGTTCCCCTTACAGAGCACAGGCAGAGTATATTTAGCATAATTTGTAAGGGCCCTAGGATTTTGAAAAGGGTAAATGAGCATTGACTTCAACTTAAAGTCACCAGCTTCATTGGCTTTTAAGAAGAGAGTCAGCCTGTCCTTTGAAGCTTTGAAAAACACCATTGACTTCTCATTAAAATGAAAAGTCCCAGATAGCATCTTCTTCCAATGAAAGCTGTTTTGTCTATATTGAAAATCTGTTTAGTGTACCCACATTCATCAACGATCTTAGCTAGATCTTCTAGATAAATTGGTGCAGCTTTTCCATCAGCACTTCCTGCTTCACCTTGCACTTTTATGTCATGGAGATAGGTTTCTTTCCTTAAACTTCATGAACCAACCTCTTGTAGCTCCCAACTTTTCTTCTGGAGCTTCCTCGCCTTACTCAGCCTTCATAGAATTAAAGAGAGCCAGGGCCTTGCTCTGGATTATACTTTGGCTTAAGGGAATGTTGTGGCTGGTTCGATCATCCATCCAAACCACTAAAATTTTCTCCATATCAACAATAAGGCTGTTTTGCTTTCTTATGATTAGTGAGTTCACTGGAGTAGCACTTTTAATTTCAAGAACATTACCTTTGCATTCAGAACTTGGCTGTTTGGCCCAAGAGGCCTAGCTTTTGGCCTGTCTCAGCTTTCAACATGCCTTCGTCACTAAGCTTAATTATTTCTAGATTTCGATTTAAAGTGAGAGATGTGATCTTTCCTCCACTTGAACACTTAGAGGTCATTGTGGCATTATTAATTGGCTAATCTGAGTATTATTGTGTCTCAGGAAACACGGAGGCCCCAGGAGAGGAAGAGTCAGGGGAACAGCCAGTTAATGGAGCAATCAGAACAAACATAACATTTATTGATTAAGAGTGCCATCTTATACGGGTACAGCGTATGGTGTCCCAAAACTGTTACAATGGTAACAGCAAAGATCACTCATGATGATCACCATAACAGATAAAAATAATAACGAAAAAGTTTGAAATATTGTGAGAATTACCAAAATGTGACACAGGGACATAAAATGAGCACACACTATTGGAAAAATGGGGTCAATTGACTTGGCCAGAGGGTTGCCGCAAACATTCAATCTGTAGAAAGCACAGTACCTGTGAAGTGCAGTAAAAAGTGAAGCACAATAAAACAAGGTATGCCTGTAAACCCTGGAGGCCTCCTTTTTCTCACTTCCCTCAATTCCCTTAAGGTCTTACAGTCTGGCTGCCACCCCAGTACCTTACAGAAACCACCCATTCAGAGGCCAATGATGTGCTTGTTGCTAAATCAAATGGCTTTTACTTGATCACAGTTCTCCTTGACATCAATGATCATGCTTCCTTACTAGCGACAGCTGTCGCAATAATACAGAAGCTTTGATACTTAAAAATAGATCAGGTGTTGGCTGGGTATGGTGGCTCAAGCCTGTAATCCCAGCACTTTGGGAGGCCGAGGCAAGCAGATCCATTGAGCACAGGAGGTCAAGACCATCCCGGGCAACACGGTGAAACCTCGACTCTACAAAAATTACAAAAATTGGCTGAGTGTGGTGTCATGCGCCTGTAGAGTCCCAGCTACTTGAAGTGCTGAGGCTGGATGATCACTTGAGCCTGGGAGGTCAAGGCTGCAGTGAGCTGTTCACACCACTGCACTCCATCTTCGGCAACAAAGAGAGACCCTATCACAAAAAGAAAAAAAAATCAGATGTTAATAGGCTGTTCCTAAGTTCAGTAGTTAAAAGCATGGGGCTGGGAGCAGTGGCTCAGGCCTATAATTCCAGCACTCTGGGAGGCCAAGGTGGGCAGATCACCTGAGATCAGGAGTTGGAGACCAGCCTGGCCAACATGGCAAAACCCAATCTCTGCTTAAAAAAAAAAAAAAAAAAAAATTAGCTGGGCATGGTGGCACGCACCTGTAATCCCAGCTACAGTGGAGGCTGAGGCTGGAAAATCACTTGAACCTGGAAGGCAGAGGTTGCAGTGAGCTGAGATTGTGCCACTGCACTGTAGCTTGGGTGACAGAGTGAGACTTCATCTCAAAAAAAAAAAAAAAAGCATGGGCTCTGGGGTCAGACTACCTGGTTCAAATCTTGTTTATACAATTTACTAACTGGGTCTCTTAAGCAAGTTTTGCCTCAGCTTCTAAATCTGTAAAATGTACATATAATACTAACTAGTTCACAGAGTCTTGGTGAAAGTCCATGCAATATGCTTATAACTGTCTGCCACATATTGCATTCTCAGTAAATGTGAGTTGTTGTTGATGCTATATTCATAAATTCCAGGTGAACAAATTTGCAGTCTTCATTCACATATCCACCAAATAGAAGTGTTAGTTTAGGCTCTGAAGTTTATGTTTCTCTCTGCCACTGTCACTGTAAACATTCGTCTCTTGGACATCCTTCCTTAAATGGATCAATTTGTAAATCTGCTGAGGTAGATAAGACCCTAGAAATATTTCTAGAGATCTCTGCTGATGGTCTCTAGAAATATCTGAGGTGTGGGATCCATGCCCCAATCACCTGAGACTCACTTTAATGAGGAACAGATTCAAATGAATGAACTTAAATTAACCTCATGGAATACCCATGGTTTACAACAATCATTTCCAAGTAGCATTTTCTTCAAGCTACCCCTTCATGTTCTCCAACCTCCAGCCATCTCCTGAATTTGCGTAAGGTATCTGAAATTGATGCTGAGCTCTACCCACATATTCCAGATTTTTCCCAATTTAGTTTTCACTTTTCCTTGCCTCTGGCTAATAACTGTCTTGTGCATAAGCTCAATATTTTTCACATACCATGTGATTCCCTCTTGGTTCTGCACTTTATCATCATCATAATCATAAACGAAGACATTTTTTGGGTTCTTACTATGTGCCAAACTCATTTCTAAGTATTCAATACGTATCATCACTCCCTCATCCAACGCTTCACTTCAAAGGCACATGTAGCATTCTGCATTTTCTCACTTTCTTTTCTTTTTAAAATAAATATAAACCAGCCCTATTGCAATATATTTTCTCACTTTCAATTTTTTAAAATGACCTCTACTTTCATTACGACCACAGCACATTCCTCTCACTGCTTCTGTGCGTACAGGAAATAACAGGCTTAGTAAACTTTATACCTCAAAACCAACCACAGATGCAACCAACAAATTATTGATAAGGGACAGCCAGATGGCCAAAACTAAAATAACTGCCCCAATGACTTATTCCAGTCTTTGGTGGCAGTTGAAGTGCCTTTGCCTGGAGCACAACTTTGTTCCTAGCAGTAAAATAGTATAAACTGAAAGATGACTAGAGAAGCGTCTACAGGTTTGTCACATGTTTACCAGGTCCCAGGGACTTGCTAAGAGTTTCACATGTATTATCGTATTTTTATTTCATCTTCAAAACAGGAGGCGACTATTGTTATGATTTCCATTCTACAAACAAGGAAACTGAGGTTAAGGAAGTAATTTGCCCAAGTCAGAGTAAGCCAGAACTGAGACACAGTTTCTGACAACAAAGTCCTTGTCTCAGCAGCTTCGTGCCTAGGTTGACTTCTGTAGCAGTGTACTCTCCTGGCTTTCTAGCCACTTCCTA
The DNA here is from genome assembly GCA_963573385.1 of Cacajao melanocephalus. Lineage (NCBI taxonomy): Eukaryota > Metazoa > Chordata > Mammalia > Primates > Pitheciidae > Cacajao > Cacajao melanocephalus. Next base: position 4,013 of record CAUYLG010017769.1, on the reverse strand, counting down.
CTGTTGATTCTTTGTCTCCTCTGGCTTCTCTCCCCTTTCTCTTTCCCCACTGGATTCTTGAAGTCCTAGCAATGGTCGCTCATTTTCACAGAGCCACTGAGCTTGACTATCAACCCTCTTGAGCAGGGATCCCCAACCCACAGGCAGCAGACAAGTAGCAGTCTGTGGCCTGTTAGGAACTGGGCCACACAGCAGGAGGTGAGTGGTGGGTAAGCAAGCATTACTAGCTGCATTCCACCTCGTGTCAGATCAGCTGTAGCATTAAATCCTCATAGAAGTGCTAACCCTACTGTGAACTGCACATGCGAGGGATATAGGTTGTGTGCTCCTTATGAGAATCTAAAGCCTGTTGCTCCGAGGTGGTAACAATTTCATCCCGAAACCATCTCCCCCCAACCCTCCGTGGAAAAACTGTCTTCCACAAAACTGGTCCCTGGTGCCAAAAAAGTTGAGAACCACTGCTCTAGAATCCAACTCATTCATTCCTGTCTCCCTAAAGACTTTCGCAGTGCCTGGCAATAGTACATAAACAATATATTTTTGTTGAATGAATGAATGAACAAATCACGTTTCTCAAGATTATTTGGAAAGTAGTAATCATTTCATTCTAAACAAATGACAGGAGCTTCACCCTTTATGATTTTCTGGTTTTCTTTGACTCATGTGATGCTGGAGTTCGTCAATATAAGACATTGGTTCTTGACCAGGGGCAATTTTGTCCCTCCATACCTGCTCCTCTGGAGACACTTCACAATGTGTAGAGATGTTTTTAAAGGTCACCACTATAGATGTGCAGAGAGGGAGAAGATGCCAATGGCATCTAGTGACAAGGATGCTGCCGAACATATGATGTGCAAGACAGGGATGCTGCTGAACATCCTACAGGGTGGGTGGTGTTCACCCACAACAAAGAGTTGTGTGTTTGAGGTTGCAGTGGGCTATGATTGTGCCACTGCACTCCAGCCAGGTGACAGAGCAAAACTCTGTCTATAAAAAGAAACAAACAAAACCAAATATTTTTATACCATCCCTCTCAGTCAAGTGGGCCAAGGGCTTCCTGTCACTTCCAGGACAAGGCAGAAATCTATGTGACCCACAGGACCATGCCTGATATGGCTGTCCACCTCTCCAGTTCATCTCACACCGTATTTCCTCTCTCTGTCTTCTCTGACCAAAAGTCAATAGTGCTGAGGTTGAAAACACTGGTGTCAGGGTTTGTTCTTCCTAAAACTGGTATCCTGGTAGCCAAGGAGGGCTAGGGATATCTAAGCCTTACTGTTTATCTGAGTGCCAAGTACTGTAACCTAGAATTAGCCCTTCCCTCTGAGCTGAATAGAAGAAACAGGAAAACTGGGGATCCAGCCTGAGGATCCAGAGATCTAATTACTGGCACTGAAGCGAGGTGTCGACAGTGTCGACATGAGTTACTGCTGTAGGCAAGTTGTTTAACCTCCCTGGGCTCAACTTTTCATCTATAAAGGGGAAAGGGGGAAGGAGTAAGGTGAGCCCTATCTAGATCTAAAACTCTCCAGTTTAAAAGATAAATAGATGTGACTCAATTAAACTAAAAAGCTTCTGTACAGCAAAAGAAACAATCAGCAGGGTAAATGGACAACCCAAAGAGTGGGAGAAAATCTTCATAATCATACATCCGACAAAGGACTAATGTCCAGAATCTACAAGGAACTCAGACAAATTAGCAAGAAAAAAAAATCCCAATGAAAAATGGGCTAAGAACATGAATAGACAATTCTCAAAACAAGATATACAAATGGCCAACAAACATATGAAAAAATGCTCAACATCACTAATGATCAGGAAAATACAAATCAAAACCACAATGCAATACCACCTTACTCCTGCAACAGTGGCCATAACCAAAAAATCAAAAAATAATATACATTGGCAGGAATGCAGTGAAAAGGAACATTTTTACACTGCTGGTGGGAATGTAAACTAGTACAACCACTATGGAAAACAGTGTGGAGATTCCTTAAAGAACTAAAAGTAAAACTACCAGTTGATTTAGTAATCCCACTACTGGGTGTCTACACAGAGGAAAATAAGTCATTACAGAAAAAAGATAATTGCACGCACATGTTTATAGCAGCACAATTTGCAATTGCAAAAATGTGCAACTAGTCCATATGCCCTTCAATCAATGAGCAAAGAAACTGTAGTGTGTGTGTGTATATATACATATAAAATGGAATACTCACCCATAAAAAGGGATGAAATAATGCCATTTGCAGCAACCTGGATGGAACTGGAGACCACTATTCTAAATGAAGTAACTCAGGAATAGAAAACCAAACATCGTATGTTCTCACTCATAAGGGGGAGGTAAGCTATGAGGATGCAAAGGCATAAGAACAATACAGTGGACTTTGGGGACTCAGGAGAAAGAGTGGGAGGGGGGTAAGAGATAAAAGACTACACATTAGGTACGGTGTACAGTGCTCAGGTGATGGGTGCACCAACATCTCAGAAATCACCATTAAAAAACTTATGCATGTAACCAAACACCATCTGTTCCCCAAAAACCTATTGAAATTTAAACAAGAAAAAAGAAATAAATAAAACTCTCTAGTTTTCACAAATTCTGAAACTTGAACTTTTTTTAACCGGCCCTCTGTTTCATGGCCAATCCCAAGTTAAGTTTTATCTTTACCTTTAAGAACCTCTTGCAACTGTCCCTTTTATTCCTCACTTCCTCTTATTTTTCACTTCACTCTTTATTATTCACTTCTCCACCACCACCTCCTCCCTGGCACACACACCCACACACGCTCACCCCACACACACACTCTCATATTCACACACTCTTACACACACACACACTCACTCATCCCCCACCCACCCCACACACAGACACACTCATCCACCCACACACACACTCACACGCACACTCACTCACTCTCTTCCTCCATCCAGGCCCTCATTGCCACCACCTGGATTACAGCAAGAAACTCCTACTTGACCTCTTTTCTCCAGGGTGAAACATTTTAATCTGGATTCCCAGCAGCCCCTCCTGTGTAGCCGAAGGTATATTTCCCTCCTCGTTGTGCTCTTCTCATCCTCCCCAGAGAGGTGCTCGTGTTTCAGATTCCTTCTGCAACGAGGCTTCTCCAGAGTCAGCAGAATTGCTTCTTCTTTGCTCACACTCTAGTGCCAGGTTCCATTTTCCTCTCTCAATTTTTCACCACCCCTTCCTTGCAGCTAGGAGAGCAATATTGGCCCTGGGTTACAGGGCTCAGCACTCGGCTAATTGGTAAGGCTTATAAATCCCAGGCCCATCTCAGCCAGTAGAGCATAGGTTTTAGGAAATAATAATCAATCCATATATCTGTGTGCTTTCAAGGCGTCCAAGCATCACCTAGGCCACAGAATGGGGAAGATGTGTCTCAAACACACTGTGAGTGGCTGGGGTAAGCTCATTGTTTCTGCCTGCCAAAGACGGGCACCACGGGATTCCTGAGAAAGAATAGAAGGCCCCTAGCCTTCCTTCCCATGAACAATCGACCAGAAGGAAGCGGGATACTTGGCCAGGACTTCCCTGCAGGAAACCTGGGTCCTACTCAGCCTCCTGTTTCCCCTCCCTCACTGGCCCTGGTTCAGTTTCAGGTGAATGATCATCTTGTTTGGTAAACAGACACCAGGAGGAGACAAGTACAAGCTCTTATGGATTTTTTTTTTTAACTTAGTTTCTTTTAGAAACAACAATTTTTTTTAATCTTCAATTTCTTTCTTTTTTTTTTTTTTTTTTTTTTTTTTATTTTTATTATAGGTGGGTTTTTGCCACGTTCCCCAGGCTGGTCTTAAACTCCTGAGCTCAGTCAATACACCCACCTCGGCATCCCAAGAGGTTAGGCTTGCAAGCTTGAGCCTCTGTGCCTGGCCCCCATTTTTTAAATGAAGGAACTGAGGCACAGAAAGTTTAAGCTACATGCCTACCATGAGAAACTAAGTGGCAAAGCTGAGATTTGAACCTAAGCAATTTAGTTCCAGATGCT
>CAUYLG010017767.1:0-20489 GCA_963573385.1 Cacajao melanocephalus | reverse complement strand
GCCGCGCCTGGCCATTGTTAAGCATTTTAATATTTAGTCATACATACCTATCTTTGATTATACTGAAATAAAAGTTAGAGAGTTCTCTGGTATAAAATGTCTGTAACAGCCGAACCACTTTTCCAAAATCATATTGTTTGTATAATTCAGTAATCTAGGGAACAAAGCCAAAATAAATTTGGAAGCTGAGACAGGCAGATGAAAATGTAGTCATCACAAGCAAAATATGCTCCTTTCAAAAATATGTTTCAAAGAAACAAATACAAAACAGGCAATATGCAAGAACTCCTGGAAATCTTCCAAATGTCATTTCTGGAAAACACATTTGACTATACTCAGAAAATACTATTTTACTCTGAGAACTATGAAAGAACATTAACCTTAAAGAATGAGATTTTAAATAATAAAATCACACCATTTTTGCAACAGCAAATAGTGGAAGTTACCAACAATTCATTAGTGTTCCCTCATTTCTGTCTCAGTTATTTTTGATTTGGGCAAAACTGATGTGTACATTTCTGACTTAAGGGCACACTAATACAAACACACTTCCAGTTGTGAGAAAATACAATTGTTTTTAAAGGGTCTCGCTCTGTCAACCAGGATGGAGTGCAGTGGCACAATCACAGCTCGTTGCAGCCTCAAAACCCTGGGCTCAAGCGATTCTCCTACCTCAGCCTCCTGAGGAGCTTGGGACTACATGCACCCACTAACATGCCCAGCTGATTTTTAAAAGTTTTGTAGACATGGGTTCCTGCTCTGTTGCCTAGGCTGGTCTTGAACTCCTGGCCTCAACCAAAGTGTGAGATTCCGCACCCAGAAAACACAAATTATTTAAGTCTATGTAAAAATGAGCAAATTATGAGGCACATAGGAATAGTTGTTTTGGTTATTTCTGTACTCTGTTATGAGGAGCACATCTACAGATAAAGTATAACTCCACTTTATTTCTTCTTGTTGGACAAATAGAGCTAATTTTGAGAGAAAAATCTGGTCTGAGGGGAAGTCTGGAATGTATTTCTCTAATCTTCTGAGAAACTCGAAAGATCTGGTAACACTTTATACCTAAGGCCAATCTGGGAATGTGTGAAATTTAGCAAGTGTAACTTTTTCAAGAGTGCAATAGTTATCATTTCTGGCAATGTTTGTTCTACTCAGATAAAACTAAAATGTTAACACACAACAGTACTGATATTTCCAGTTTCCAAAAGTTTATTGATTTACATTTACCTTGTTTGCCAAATCCTGCAGTAAGTGTAGCATATACTGGTCTATGACATACATATCATTAACAGGGATGGAATCGGTTTCTGGGTTGAAATCAGCCACATTTCCCAAAAGAAAGCGGAGTGTATTCCTAAGCTATTCATAGGAAGAAAAAATATGCAGTTAAAAACACTTAATGGTGCCTTTACTTTCACTGAAAAATTATTTTATTATTCCGTAATTAAGTTGGAGTCATCCAACTCTTGTCACTTTCTTAATAGGGTACTTTTATTATCATTCCAAATAAGACTACAAATGCAAAAAAACAAAAAACAAAAAGTACACAACAAACTCTTATTCCAATAGCCCAGTTATAGAAACAACCACTGGATTTTAGGGCACATCACCTTTCAGTAGCCCAGTTTATTCATGTGTGTAGGTCAGAACAACGTTACTTCATTTGCTTCACAGGTGAAAATACAGATACATGGAAAAATGTGAAAGGTTACTGAGTGCATAAAAGTATAAAAATTAATATAATCTATACTATGTTATATTACATTTTATATATTGTTTTAATAAAATATAAAGGATATTATATACAAATTACATAAAATTACTGGTATTACTACTGTTTTGAAACAAATAAATTAACACAGGTTTGTCTGTTTTTTTTTTTTTTTTTTTGGTTTTTGAGCCAGTCTCACTCTGTTGCCCAACCTGGACTGCAGTGGTGCAATAAGTGATGCGATCTTGGCTCACTGAAACCTCCACCTCCCAGGTTCAAGCGATTCTCCTGCCTCAGTCTTCCAAACAGCTGGGACTAGACATGCGCCACCATGCCCAGCTAATTTCTGTATTTTTAGTAGAGACGGGGTTTCACCATGTTGGCCAGGCTAGTCTCAAACTCCTGAACTTGTGACCTGCGTGCCTCAGCCTCCCAAAGTGCTGGGATTACAGACATGAGCCACCCCACCCAGCCAACACAGGAGATTTTTAAAAGCTCACAATATATGGAGAACTCATTTTCTTTCGGTTTTTTTCAGTGCCAAACAAAATGTGTCTCATTTTTTAAAACAATGATTTGATAAAGTTGTCCTTTAGAAATAGAAAGAATAATGGTTCTAACCTTGCTAATATCATCTCTGGCAGCATTGAGCACGGATGGGCCAATTGTAACTTCAGTGAAGACATTGGATTCAGCCACCCACCAGCGAAGGACATCAGCACCATAGGGAGGCTCTTTGCTTTGATCCTTTTCATTGAGGAAAAAAGTATAAACTGAATGGCTTTCAATTCCAATTAGCTGAACAAAAGTTTTAGGTAAAGCTCCTACTCAGAAATTTTTGAGCACAATATAAGTATAAACTATATTAGCATTGTAATGAAGTAAGGGCTAACAATCTCAAATTAGGCTGTATCTAAACACTGGAAAAAGAAAGAGCGTGCTCTACAGACGCTAATACCTAATCTCTTCCTTGGTCATGTCTGTTTCCCTCTATTACAGCTGGTGGTTAGACACACAGCAGTGCCGGGGAAGTCTCTATAATAAGGGAGGGAAAGGGGAAGGCCTGCTTTTCCTTTCACTATTTCCTAGCAACTCTGTTCACAAAACAATGAATGATTACAGGATGTCAGGAGGGCAGTAAAAAGCCACAGGAGTTAAAAAGGTGAAAAACCTCCAAATTATTAGCAACCTCAGATATGATGTACATTTAAGACCTGCTTTAATGTGTATAATTTCCAACAATATAATAATGAAATGTGCATTTAGAAGTTGCAATCTCATTTTTTCTGTTATCATTTCCATTTAACTATACAATTACACTTTTTTTTTCCACGTCAGACAGTAATGTGCTAACAAGGTTTGAGGGAAGCATACCTCACACAACAGTGTGAAAACCCGATCATCATGCTTAGAAATCACAAAAGGAACTACACATTGTAAAAGCTCTCAGACAATTAAAAAAGAAACAGCGTGGGCTGGGACCTAACTGGAGTCAGACCTGAAATGAGTTAAAAGGGTCACAATTCCGGCCTCTGCCTTTTTCATTAAAATCATGTGTTACTTGAGAGTGTAAAGGATAGTTTTTATTTTTACACTGAAGTAACTATATTAAGGGCTCTGGCTGCCAATTTAAGACCCTTAAAAAGAAAATAAAATATATTTTAGAGAATCACCTACTTGTCCTCCGTTAATGACAACATCAGGATTAATGACATTCCCAAGAGACTTGGACATCTTTTCTCCCTTTTCTCCAAGGGTAAATCCATGAACAACCACTGTCCTAAAGGGACAAATCAGCTATTTTAATGGTAAACACAACTATGACTATCTTTTTGAAGATTATACATAGCTTAAAAAGAATATCTAAGTTTGACACAAAAATATGATTTTTCTTGACCGACTATGGATGAAACTTTGTTTTTTTTGAGATGGAGTCTCACTCTTGTTGCCCAGGCTGGAGTGCAGTGGCACAATCTCAGCTCACTGAAACCTCTGCCTCCCAGGCGCAAGTGATTCTCCTGCCTCAGCCTCCCGAATAGCTGGGATTACAGGTGCCCACCACCAGGCCCCACTGATTTTTGTACTTTTAGTAGAGACAGGGTTTCACCACATTGGCCAGGCTTGTCTCGAACTCCTGACCTCAGGTGATCCACTCACCTCGGCCTCCCAAAGTGCTGGGATTATAGGCATGAGCCACCACGCCAGGCCAAAACCTTTCCTTAAAAGTCAAATTCGGCTGGGTATGGTGGCTCATGCTTGTAATTCCAACACTTTGGGAGACCAAGGCAGGCAGATCACTTGAGGCCAGTTGTTTGAAACCAGCCTGGCCAACATAGTTAAACCTGTCTCCACTAAAAATACAAAAATTAGCTGGGTGTGGTGGTATGTCCCAGCTACTTGGCAGGCTGAGGCATGAGAATCACTTGAACCCAGGAGGCAGAGGTTGCAGTGAGCTGAGATTGTACCACTGCACTCCAGCCTGGGTTACAGAGTAAGACTCCAACACAAAAAATAAAAATTAAAACAAAACAAAACAAAAAAAACTCATTCATAGCTCATGTATCACAATGGTTAAATAGTAAACACCACTTAAACAAAGGAAAATTTTAGATATTTTAGTCACTAAACAGATTATTTTCTGAGCTTCTGCTATGTACTGATTTTTATCATTAAAACTCGCTAAGTTGGAAATAGAAAACTACAGAGACAGAAGGCAGATCAGTGGTTGCTGGGGGCCCGGGGTGGGAGTGGAGATTACCCACAAATGGACATGAGAAAACATTTTAGTGTGTTGGAAATGTTATAAAACCTTTTGTGGTAATAGTGGAAAAACTATATAATTCACCAAAAATCAAAATATTTTAAAAATGAAAAAATAAAACCAGGAAAAAATATGTCTTAAAAAGAGCAGATTATCATCTCAAAATTATTTTTCAAAAGATAATTTGAAAAAAAACCAGGATGTGCCCATCCATTGGTCTTTAAAAATATGTTAAGAAACAAAAACACGTAAAAGGGCCAGGCGTGGTGACTCCCACCTGTAATCCCAGCATTTTGGAAGGCTCAGGCGGATGGATTACTTGAGGTCAGGAGTTCGAGACCAACCTGGCCAACATGGTGAAACCCCATCTCTACTAAAAAAAAACAAAAATTAGCCAGGCATCGTGCCATGCACCTGTAATTCCAGCTACTCGAGAGGCTGAGGCAGGAGAATTGCTTGAACCTGAGAGACAGAGGTTACAGTGAGCCAAGATTGCGCCACTGCACTCCAGCCTAGGCAACAAGAGCAAGGCTCCATCTCAAAACAAAAAATATGTAAAATGTTCTGGGATAGGTTTTCATCATAAGAGAGCCAAAATCTTAAGCTAAGCTATTTAGGAATCTTTCTGATTCGTACTTTCACTCATGCGTTTGAAAAAGTAATATGTGTACTAAATAGGAATCCCTAATTTAATAAAATTCACGAAAGCAGTGTTTCAGTTCATTAGCCACTGTGAATATTACAAATATAAAGGACATCTCGCTCAGGCTATCTTCTATCAACTTGAAATATCCTTCACTACATTACTCCTAGTCAAGTTTTACCACAGGTCAAGATCTAGTACTAGGCCAAGCATGGTGGCTTATGCCTATAATCCCACCACTTTGGGAGCCCAAGGCAGGAGGACTGCTTCAGGCCAGGAGTTTGGGACCAACAGAGGCAATGAGAGGAGAACCCATCTCTAAAAGAAAAATTAAAAATTAGCCAGGTGTGGTAGTGCATGTCTGTAGTCCCAGCTACTCAGGAGGCTGAGGCAGGAGGACTCCTTGAGCTTAGGAGTTGGAGGCTGCAGGGAGCTCTGACCACACCATTGCACTCCAGCCTGGGTGACTGAATGAAGTCCTTTCTCGAAAACAAAACAAAACAAAACAAAAAGAAAACCACCACCTAGGTTCCCCCAACGACTCCAGTCAATGCTGACTTTTTCTTCTAGGAGTAATAATCTGCTTCACACTGACAAGACACCTTGGTGTTGCCTCCTTTTTCCTCTTTTTTTTCTTCAAATTCTTATTTGTTTTAATGAACAGGAGACTGTAAGCAATCAAGAGTGGTGCCTTATCATCTCTATAGTACTCAGCACAGTGCTTCACACACTGGCAGGTACTCAGCAGGTTAGCTCAGGTATAAATACTTACTTATAAGGCGCTTTCTTCCTTGCTGCCACACTTGTTAATAAGGATGACTGAAACCAACCCCCAAGCTGGTCTTTTCCTTCCAAGCACAAATCTGCTCTTTGATCAGGACCTCAAAATTAAATATTAAAAGAAAACAATCCCAGAAATTTACGTTAATTAAAATAGAAAAAGAAGATAATTCTTAATAACAATTAGTGGGGAGGAAGCGAAGTAACTTTAAAATACAGAAAACTGGCAAATGTCACCTTAACCAAGCAAGTGGCCAAAGTTACACATCGCCGGCAGTAATGGGAAAGACAGACATCACGTGACCTCTGAAATAATGCACTGAAAAAAACACAGTATCCTGTGATATTCCCACATAAAATGCGTAACCTAAATCTAATCATGATGATGCATCCCACAAACCCAGAGAGATAATCTACAAAATAAACCTGTACCTGCATGAATCTCAAGGTCCTGAAAGACACAGAACTAGAGACATGACAATTCAATGTAACATGTGATCTCAGATTAGATCTTGGGTTCTTTTTTTCCCCTTCTTTCCAAGAAGGATGTGATTGGGTAAAATTGAATAAGTTCTATAGGTAGTTAACAGCATGGAATCAATGTTCTCTAATTTTGATATCTGTGTTGATTATGTAAGAGAATATCCATGTTTTTGAGAAATATACACTAAAATATTGAGATAAAAGACGCATTTTTTTCCTCTACATATACATAAATAGAAAAGATATAGAAAGCAAATGTAGGTCGGGCGCAGTGGCTCACACCTGTAATCTCAGCACTTTGGGAGGCTGAGGCGGGTGGATCACCTGAGGTTGGAAGTTCAAGACCAACCTGACCAACATGGAGAAACCCCACCGCTACTAAAAATACAAAATTAGCTGAGTAGTAGAACATGACTGCAGTCCCAGCTACTTGGGAGGCTGAGGCAGGAGAATCGCTTGAACCCGGGAGGTGGAGGTTGCGGTGAGCTGAGATCACGCCATTGCACTCCAGCCTGGGTAATGAGTGAAACTCCGTCTCAAAAAAAAAAGAAGAAAGCAAATGTAATAAAATATTAACATTAACAGTGGGAAATCTAGATGAAGAGCACACTGTAATTCTTTATAATACTTTATGACTTTTCAAAATAAAAAGGTTTTCAAAAAAAAGTAACGAGGTCTTTTAGAAGGATTACATCCATATTTTAAATCTATACTCAACTCTCAAAGCCCCCATAATCCCTTTTATTTATAAAATTATGATTTGTCCTCATATCCTAAGATTGAAGATTTAATGTTGTAATCCTTATGCAAGAAAGATTACCTGAGTGAAGGTGGGGAGACAAAATTTAAATAACTGAATCAAGCCAATTCAATTTCACCAATATTCCTGAACACTTATTACATAGCAGGCATTGTGTTAGACTCTGGGGAAATCTGGACTCTGTCTTCTTGGAGCTGACATCTAGTGGGGTAGATTTTATGTTAAGCAAGAAATAACTGTGATGGGCCAGGTGTGGTGGCTCACGACTGTAATCCCAGCACTTTGGGAGGTGGAGGCTGGCAAATCATCTGAGGTCAGGAGTTTGAGACCAGCCTGACCAACATGGTGAAACCCCATCTCTACTAAACTACAAAAATTAGCTGGGCGTGGTGGTGGGCACCTGTAATCCCGGCTACTTGGGAGGCTGAGGCAGGAGAATCACTTGAGCTGGAGAGGCGGAGGTTGCAGTGAGCTGAGATTGTGCCACTGCACTCCAGCCTGGGCAACAGAGCAAGACTCTGTCTCAAGAAAAGAAAAAAAAGAAAAGAAATAACTGTGATGGGTGTTACCAAGGGGAAAATAGAGGGTTTAACCTAGCCTGTGCAGCCAGGAAAGTCTGAGATAATATAAAAAGGTAAATGCATATGTAGTGAAAACAAATCTTTAGCTTGACTAAGAAGATACAAATAAACAAAATCAGAAAAGAAAAAGGAGACATACAGCAGACACCACAGAAATATAAAGGATCATCAGAGACTACTATAAACAAATGTACACTAACACATTGGGAAACCTGGAGGAAATGGATAAACCCCTGGACACATTCAACCTACCAAGATTAAACCGAGAAGAAACAGAATAAGGAGTAACCAGACTGAATCAGTAACAAAAAGTCTCCCAACAAAGAAAAGTCCAGGACCAGATGGCTTTACTGCTGAATTCTACCAAATACATAAAGAACAATGACGATTCTGCTCAAACTACTCCAAAGAATTGAAGAGGAGGAAACTCTTCTTAAATCACTGTACAAAGCCAGCATTACCCTGATACCAAAACCACTCAAAGACACAACAAAAAAGAAAACCACAGGCCAATATCTCTGTTGAGCAAAGACAGAAAAATCCTCAACAAAATACTAGGAAACTGAATCCAATGGCACATCAAAAAGATACAAAAGCAGGAGACAGTGGCTCACACGTATAATTCCAGCTACTTAGGAGGCTGAGGCAGAACTGCTTGAGGTCAGGAGTTCAAGACAGCCTGGGCAACATTGAGATCTTGTCTCTAAAAATAAACAAAATAAAATAAATTACCTGGGCCTGGTGGCGTACACCTGCAGTCCCAGTTCTTTAGGAGGCTGAGGCATGAGAATAGCTTGAATCCAGGTGTTCAAGGCTGCAGTGACCTATGATCACACCACTGCACTCAAGCCTGTGTGACAGAGCCAGACCCCATCTCCAAAATAACGATAATAATAATATAATACACTGTGACGTGGGATTTATCCCATGGATGCAAGGATGGTTCAACATATGTAAGTCAAAAAGGTGATACAACACATCAACAATGTGTTATGTCCTTAATCAATGAAGAACAAAAACTATATGATCATTTTAACAAAGACAGAAAAAAGCATTTGATAAAATTCAGCATTCCTTCCTAATAAAAACTCTCAACAAACTCTCAGCAAAGAAGGAACATACTTCAACATAATAAAGGCTATAAATGACAAAAACCCCAACTAACATCATACTGAACGGGGAAAGGCTGAAAGCCTTTCCTTCTGATAACTGGAACAAGACAAGGATGCCCACTTTCCCCATTCTTATTCAACATAGTACAAGAAGCCCTAGCCAGAGCAATCAGGCAAGAGGAAGACATAAAAGAATTGGAAAAGAGTAAAAGAGGAAGTCGTACTGTCCCTCTTTGTTGATATGATCTTACACATAGAAAAACCTAAAGATACCACCAAAAAATTCTCAGAACTGATAAATTTAGCAAAGTTGCAGTATATGAAAATCAACCTGCAAAAATCAGTAGCATTTCTATTCAACAGTAACATACTAGCTGAAAAAAGAAACCAATAAAGTAACACCATTTACAATAGCTAAAATACCTAGGAATAAATTTAATTAAGGAGATGAAACACCACTACAAGGAAAACTATGATACACTGATGAAAGAAATCGAAGCAGACACAAACAAATGGAAAAAAATCCCATACTTATGGATTGAAGAATTAATATCATTTATATGACCACACTACACAAAGCAGTCTAAAGATTCAATGCAGCCAGGTTATCGTGGTTCGTACCTGTAATCCCAGCACTTTGGGAGGCTGAAGCGGCTGATCACTTGAGGTCAGGAGTTCGAGACCAGCCTGCCCAACGTGGTAAAACCCCGTCTCTATTAAAAATATAAAAATTAAACAGGTGTGGTGGCACATGCCTGTAGTCTCAGCTACTCAGGAGGCTGAGCAGGAGAATCAGTTGAACCCGGGAGGCGGAAGTTGCAGTGGGCCAAAACTGTGCCACTTCACTCCCACCTGGGCAAATGAAATAAGCCAAGCATAGAAAGACAAATGTCCCATATTCTCACTCATATGTGCGAGCTAAAACAGAGTGAGACTCCATCTCAAAAAAATAAAGAAATAAAGATTCAATGCAATTCCTAGCAAAATATCACTAACATTCTTCATATAAACAGAAAAAGCAATCCTAAAATTCATACGGAAACACAAAAGACTCCCAAATAGCTGAAGCAATACTGAGCAAAAAGTACAAAGCTGGAGGTATCACACTACCCAAGTTCAAAATATACTTCAAAGTTAATAGTAAAAAACTGCATGGTGTTGTTATAAAAACAGACACTTAGAACAATGGGACAGAATAGAGAACCCACAAATAAATCCACCTGTTTATTGCCAACTGATTTTCAACAAAGGCACCAAGAACATACCGTGGGGAAAGGACACCCTCTTTAAGAAATGGTGCTGGGAAAACTGGCTATCCGTGTGCAGAAGAATGAAAATGACCCCTACCTCTCACCATATACAAAAATCAACTTAAATCTATGACCCCCCTCCCCCCGACAACTTTGAAACCACTACAGGAAAACACAGGAGAAACCCTCCAGGACACTGGTCTAGGCAAAAATGTTATGGCTAAGACTTCAAATGCACAAGTAAAAGAACAAAAATAGACAAATGGGACTATATTAAGAAAAAGCTGGCCGGGCATGGTGGCTCACGCCTGTAATCCCAGCACTTTGGGAGGCCGATGCAGGTGGATCACAAGGTCAAGAGATTGAGACCATCCTGGCCAACATGGTAAAACGCTGTCTCTACTAAAAAATACAAAAATTAGCTGGGCGTGGTAGCGCACGCCTGTAGTCCCAACTACTCGGGAAGCTGAGGCAGAAGAATCACTTCAACCTGGGAGGTGGAGGTTGCAGTGAGCCAAGAACACACCACTGCACTCCAGCCTGGTGCCTAGTGACAAAGTGAGACTCTGTCTCAAAAGAAAAAAAAAGAAAGAAAGAAAGAAAAAGCTTCAGCACAGCAAAGGAAACAATCAACAGAGTGAAGAGACAACCTGTAGAATGGGAGAAAATATCTGCAAACTATTCATCTGACAAGGGACTAATACTCAGATTATAAAGGAAATCAAATAAATCAACAGCAAAAACAAAAAAAAATAGAAAACAATCTCATTACAAAGTGGGCAAAGGGTGTGAACAGACATTTCTCAAAAGATGTCATATAAATGGACAACAGGTATATGAAAAAATGTTCAACATCACTAATCATCAGGGGAGTGCAAATCAAAACCACAACGAGAGATCATCTTAGCACAGTTAGAATGGCTATTAGCAAAAAGACAGAAAGTAACAAATGACGGCAAGGATGTGGAGAGAAGGGAGCTATTATAACTTAGGTGGGAATGTCAATCACTGTACCGTCATTATGAAAAAGGTTATGGAGGTTTCTCAAAAAACTGAAAACAAAACTACCATAAGAGCCAGCAATCCCACTACTAGGTATTTATGCAAAGGACATAAAATCAGCATATTAACAGGGTACCTGTACCTCCACGTTTATTACAGCACTATTCACAATAGCCAAGATATGGAATCAGTCGAAGTATCCATCAAAGATAAATGGATAAAGACATTGTGGTAAATATACACAATGGAATACTATTCAGCCATTTAAAAAAAAAAAAAAAGACTGAAATCCTCCCATCAGCAGCAACATGGATGGAACTGGTGGTCATGATGTTAAATGAAATAAGCCAAGCATAGAAAGACAAATATCCCATATTCTCACTCATATGTGGGAGCTAAAAAAGTTGATCTTATGGAGGTAGAAAGTAGAATGGTAAGTTAACCGAGGCTGGGAAGGGTGAGAGGGAGGGACCAACAGAGTTTGGTTAATGGGATAGAAAAGCAGTTACATATATAGAATAAATCCTCGTGTTTTACACAGCAGGGTGGCTATAGTAACAATTAACTGCATATTTCAAAATCGCTATGAGAGAAGATGTAAAATGTTCCCAACACAAAGAAATGGTAAATGTTTGGGGTGATAGCTTAAATACCCTCATTTGATCATTATGCACTGAATGAACTTATCAAAACACTACATGTACTCAATAACATGTACAATTATTATGAATTAATTTAAAATTTTTCTGTTGCAGTGAAAATTATTTGGTTAAGAATATCACACTCTGGCTGGGCACAGTGGCTCACATCTGTAATCCCAGAACTTTGAGAAGCCAAGGAAGGTAGATCACTTGAGGCCAGGAGTTTGAGACCAGCCTGGCCACATGGTAAAAACCCATCCCTACTAAAAATACAAAAATTAGCTGGGTGTAGTGGCACATGCCTGTAATCCCAGCTACTCAGGAGGCTGAGACAGGAGAATCACTGAACTCGCGAGACAGAGGCCGCAGTGAGCTGAGATCGTGCCACTGCACTCCAGCCTGGGCAATGCAGTGAGACCCTGTCTCAAAAAAAAAAAAAAAAAAATCAGACTCTAGAAATATTATGACTAAACTCTATCAGATAGGTCTTAATGACAGTTTTCAGAGAGTTTAACCCACTCGAAGGCATCAAACATAACGTGTGCTTACTGCACTCAGTAACGTAAAACCACTTCAGAAACAAAAGCAACAATGGTAGTAGCATTAATTCTCACAAAATCTAAAGAAGTGAATAAACTGAAATACACTATACCTCAGTGTTTCACAATTGTCATACTCTTTTCTAAAATTCAGGATGCTGCCCAAAATGTGCCAGCAGGAATCTCTTCCTTCTACTACCTTAAGTAGTGTTATTGACCTACATTTTCAATACACACTCATGCATTGCTTAGTAACAGAGATATGCTCTGAGAAATGTGTCCTAAGGTGATTTCCTCATTGTGTGAACATCATAGAGTGTACTAACACAAACCTCATGGGATAGCCTACTTTACACCTGCCTACATGGCATAGTGTATTGCTCCTAGGCTACAAACCTGCACAGCATGTTACTGTACTGAATACTGTAGGCAATGTCAGCACATGATAAGTATTTGTGTATCTAAACATATCCAAACACAGAAAAGGTATATAAAAATACAGTAGTCATCCCTTGATACATGCAGAGGATTGGTTCTAGGGCCCACCAACCCCCGAGACCCCCCCCCACCACCCCAACATGTACCAAAATCTGTACCTACTCAAGTCCCACAGTTGGCCCTGCTGAACCTGCATATATATACAAAAAGTGAGCCCTCCTTTTCTACATGTGAGTTTCAAATCCTGAGAATACTGTATTTTCCATCCGCATTTCATTGAAAAAAATCTGCATATAAGTAGATGGAAACTGTGCAGTTGGAACCCTGTGGTTCTGGAGTCTAATTTATTATCATCTTGTGGGGCCATCATCATATATGCAGTCTGCTACTGACTGGAATGTCAATAGATAATACATGACTGTAATTTAAGGAAACAAAGTACCTAAACTTGCAATATTTTATCTCAAATATGCTGGGAGAAAGTGACTGAAATAATTCTGAAAAACACTACACAAAAAAATTATAAAAATTCATATGTAACTTATATTTGGCCATTATTATTATGCACATTTTACCTGTAATAGAGAGTAAACATGAATTTACATGCATTTTGTTTTTCGAATTTCCTAAGCTGAAAGGCTTAAATGAAGGAAATATATACACCTACTAGGAATCTTATTGTGAGATTCACAGACAAGCTACTTTTCCCACATACCCTTATTCCAGAAAGCAAACAGGATCTCCCAGGCCAAAGCTGGCCCTTAGCAGGAGTGTGAGGAACTGTGTGATCCATCACTGCTTCCATGACATCTCATCCCTCTGTCTAACTTCACAGTGAGAACAAGCTTTGTTCTTCTTCATTTGAACTCTAGCTTTTTACTTAGTATAGCATCTAAACACATCCTCTAATATGTGCCTTCTCCTACTACTCCTCTCTAATTCCTGCCCAATGTCTCTCTTTTCTCTTTATCCAATCAGTCAAAAACATTCCTTAACTATCGGTAAGTATAAAGTTAGTTACCTGTTTGTAAAGAGAGGAGAAAAAGCCATGAAAAGCAATGTAGTATAGAAGACAGGAACTAAAAATCAGGGTACCTGAGTTTTAGTACGACACTATTAAGCTATGTGACCCTCACCTAATTTGGCTTTAAGTCAATTTCATTTCCTCTTCTGAAAAATGATGGGGTCAGACTATTGCAGTGACTTCCAAATTTTGTTTTACAAAACTGGGTGCCTTGGGATTGCCAAGTGAGCCAAGGAGAATGAACTGGCTGAAAGGAGGCGAAAAAAATCCCATTTTTAACTATTTTCTGTACTGTAAATTCTAAATGAAATTTCATCTAGAAAAACAAAAAAAAAAGGTATAGAAATCATTGGATTAATTAAACTCTAAGGGTCCTTCCAGGTCTAAAAGTAGCAGATCTCTAAATAAAGCACACATAAAAAAAGGTTTTGATTATAGATCCTTTCTAAATACCAATTCTGTATTTTCAAAACTTCTTGATCAGCATATATCTATTTTTAAAAATTACCTGGAAGAACATAAGACCATGAAATTCCACTATCAAACCAGATGTCCAAAATATCCTGACCTGGCACATATTCCAAGGCATCAGGACCACCAACCTAATAAGATAATGTAAAACCATGTTAGTTAAACAAAGATAACAATATAGATAATACTGTATCAAAAAAAAAAAAGAGAAACAAAAAAAGAAAAAATAATTTTAAAAAAGTAAAAAGGAAATATAAAAAAATTAAATAAATACTGTATCCCAAAAGTCTTCAGAAAATGAAATACAACCATGAAGTTCACATTTTTAGATGAAATTTACAATATTTTTAAGCATTTCACAGTTAAGTACAGCTCCCTCCTTTCATATTTAAAAGTATCTGTGGCCACTGAATTACACATTTACCAGTGTAATATGTATTGCTTTCTATTTTCTTGAAATTAGCTTTAAATTTGGATATTTTAATGTGTGATAAAACCAGCTAACTCTACTACAAATCCTCCAAAGGCCTGATATAACATTAGACACTGTTCTCTCACAGTAACAATTACATGAGCTTAATCAACCAAATCAGTCAAAATCAATCAATCCTGGCCCTGAATGAGATAACAACTGACCCTCACTTCCACTAACTACATTAAATACTACATTTTGTTTTGTTTTGTTTTTTTGAGATGTAGTCTCGCTCTGTCACCCAGGCTGGAGTGCAGTGGCATGATCTTGGCTCACCACAACCTCCACCTCCTGGGTTCAAGCAATTCTCCTGCCTCAGCCTCCTAAGTAGCTGAGACTACAGGCGTGCACCACCAAGCCTGGCTAATTTTTTTTTTTAAGCAGAGACAAGGTTTTACCACGTTGGCCAGGCTAGTTTTGAATTCCTGACCTCAGGTGACCCACTTGCCTCAGACTCCCAAAGTGCTGAGATTACAGGTGTGCACCACTGTGCCCAACCTATTTTTGGGGGACAGGGTCTTACTCTGTCACCCAGGCTGCAGTACAGTGGTGCAATCTCGGCTTGCTGCAACCTGTCTCCCACGCTCAAGCCATTCTCCTACCTCAACTTCCAAAGTAGTTGGGACTACAGGCACATGCCACCATGCCTGGCTAATTTTTGTGTTTTTTGTAGAGACAGGGTTTTGCCATGTTGCCCAGGCTGGTCTCAAACTCATGGACTCAAGCTATCTGCCTGCCTCAGCCTTCCAAAGTGCTGGGATTACAGGTGTGAGTCATCACGCCCATTCTTAAATACTACACCTCTATAGCTAAACAAAATCTCCATTTTCAAACTGCATTAGCTACTAATTTATAGCAAATAAATGTCTTAACTTTATGTAAGATAACTTTTTAACCCTCAAGAATCTCTCATGTTGTCATTAAGTCCTATAATATAGGACTGTAATAAAAGCTGTTAAATACAAACAGAAATTTACCTCAGATAAGACTTCTTTTGGAAGAAGCTGCTCAGGGGGAAGAGTCCACCAGATATCACTGCCGTGCTGTTCCACTAGTTTAACAATATGCTCAATGGTTTGGCTATTCAGGGGGACATGGCAGAATTGTTCAATTAATTATTGTGATGAATAACATTTTCAAATTAACAAATAGTGATTTTTTTCCTTTTTCCTCAAACCTTAGTTTGAAGAAAAAGCTTCTATCATTTCAAATTCAATATAAATTTTAAAATGATTATACATATCCCTAAAAAGAAAAAAAAAAAGTCGTCTTCTGATCACCCTGTTTCAGTTCTGATTTACCTATTTCTACCAATCTATTTTCTATCCAGGTATTTATACTCAAAACCTCCTAATTATCTTTCCTCTTCTGATTTCTAACTAAATTAAACCAACTCATTCTCATTCTACCTCTGAAAAATTACAGTAGTTCCCACTGACACTGTTACCAGTCCACCCTCATATTTCCTTGAAACTAGACTGATGCAATCCATGGTCTGAGAGTACTTCCCCCTTCCCTCATCCCTTTAATTTACAAAACAGACCTTGAAATAAATGCTTTCCTATAATAATCTGCTTGAAAACTTTCCAGGACTCCCTCCCTGCTTACAGGCATCTGCATAAGAGGCAACGCCATACTAGAGCAGAGACTGTGATGACAGATATCAAGGCTTAGATTCTGACTGTTGCTTTGTATTTATATGACCATGGACAAATACCAAAACTTCTTTAAGACTTGGCTTTCCCTTCTGTTACGAATAATCTCATTCATTTGTTCAAAAACTATGCAACACCTCCAGTGTCTTGAGCACAGTTGTAAGCACTGGAGATACAGCAGTCAAGATCCCTGCCCTGATGAAACTTACATTGTAGTAATTCTAGATAATTCCCTCAGAACGACTACAAACTAAATGAGACTATACACATAAAACAGTACAGTGCTTAACACATGACAGAAAGCCAACAAATCCCTATCAAATAAACAGAACTTGTTGTACCTTTGGGAAGATAAACAGTAATAAATGATTTGAAAATTAAACTCAGGGAAAAGAATCATACTATATTTTCTCACAAGAATAACACACTTTTAATTTATTAGAATACTGGATTTATTATTGCAGCTTTGTTGCTATTACAGCTTCCTTTGGTTGCTTTTCATTTAGTCACAGTACATGTAATGGCCAAGAGCATGGACCCTGCCAGCAGGGGGCTTTCGCTTAATTTCTGGCTCCACCACTTGAACCCGGGCAAGGCACTTAACATTTCTACCTCAGTTTCCTCATTTGTAAAACACAAATAGTAACAGCATCATTAAGAGACTTTCTATGAATATTAGCTGAGTTAATATATATAAAACACACAGAATAATACCTGGCACATTTAAATAAATATTATAGAAGCATTATTCAAACTGATTATTTGACATCAGGTCTGGAACTGATAATTCACAGATAAATGAAGTGTTTACCAAAAATTGTTGTGGAAAGCAAAAATCAAATGAGTACAAATTAAATATGCTCCACAAATCTAAATCTGAAATACTTTACAAAGGCTGTATATCACTAAGTTGGTATTTTAGGAAGGACAGATTTAAAAAGTATGTTACCATCGTGTACTTTGAAGAACTTAAAAATAATCAGAAAGTAAAATGGGCATAAATGCATGTTTCTAAGACAGTCACTCATTTTAGATGGACTTTAACAGTAAAGATAAACTTTTGTTATCAGACCATAAAAACTTTATGTAACAACTACCTAGTTATATGACAACAGTATTTAGTTACATATTACTATTTTATATAGTTTGTCCAGAACATTTTCAGTTAAGAAAATATGAATACAGTATAATAGAAAAATCTGAATAAATCTAAAGACCAAAAGAAAAAACAAAACCAACCATAAAAGAGAGACACTAGTAAAGTACATTTACACACACATATATACACGATTACAGTAGATAACACTGTTCATACTAACGAAACTCTCATTAAAAAATAGTTCTAAAAATGGGTGTCATTTTGCCTTTCTTTTTTACGTTATCCTTAGACTGGCAAGTTTACGTAAAGAGTAAAAAAAAACAGTAAAACAGTTTTAAATATACTGGAAAAACAGATAAAAATGATATCAAAGAAAACTTAATGGCTCAAACTTCAAATTAATTTAGCAAATATGGTAAAAATGTTAGGATAAAGAGTATTAACCAAAAACATGTATACATACACCACACATCTTTTTCAAAGCACCTCACAAGCACTCGCTAACTGGATTCACAGAAATACATAGCGGGTCTTGACAGATGATTTGTTCTGCACCTTAAGGTTCCTTAAATTACAAAGCTAAGCAAGTTAACAGTTAAAACCAGGGCTTGAAATTTACATAGCTTGGTGCTGTTTTTACTTCTTTATTCTCCCTCTCTAACTCATCTATAAAGGCAACACTGTAACTGAACTCACACTCTTACTCTCTGGAGTTTGCTAAGCAATGACAAAAAGGCTCTTTTACTCAGGCATAATGAGGACTGTGTATCAGAGATTAAGTTAGGAACTAGGCAGTCTCAGGAGATTAGTGTGTTGACATGGCAAGCTTTAAGTCCAAAGACCAGACTCTACCTGTGACTTACTGGATAATGACAAGAATAAATCATTTCAGTTTCTGTAAACACTGGAAAAAGCTGTGACAAAGACTGCTAGGTGAAAATTTTTATTCTTAAAAGTCCTAATAACTAAAGAAAGGTGACTAACCTTATGACTATAGATGAAACATATCCATTTTATTTTATTTTAATTAATTAAGTTTTTTGAGACGAGGTGTCACTCTGTGGCCTAGGCTGGATTGCAGTGGCACGATCATAGCTCACTTGAAGTCCTGAACTCCTCCTGCATCAAGTAACCCTCCTGCCTCAGCCTCCTGAGTAACTGGGACTACAGGCCCATGCCAACATGCCCTGTTCAGTTTTTTCTTTCCTCTAGAGATGGGGATCTTGCTTTGCTGCTCAGGCTGGTCTTGAACGCCTGGCCTCATGCAATTCTCTGGCCTCAGCCTCCCAAGGTGCTGGGATTACGGGTTGTGAGCCACCACACTCAGCTCCACATTCATATTTTAGAATGCTAAATTCAACTTTAATAAAATTAAGCTCTTTTTCATATTCTCGACGAGGCACAGCGGCTCATGACTGTAATCCTAGCACTTTGGGAGGCCAAGGCAGGAGGATCATTTGAGCCCAGGAGTTCAAGACCATTACTGTAAAAAATTACTATTTAATAAAATAAAGTTTTTTCATATTCTTAAATATCAGAAAATTCAATTACATTTTAAATATTATTTAACTATATTCAAGTAACCTACTGAATCTATAACTAAAAGCACTGAGAAAGAAAGAGTCCAATTTTACTGTTGGCATGTTATCAAGGCAACTGTAAAATCCCACCAAGTTTAGTCAAACACCTCTAGCCTAAAATTCATTTTAATTGCCACATTTTCTTTAATATTAGTAATTTACTTAGATGTAGAATATATTTTTGTATAAGAAATGTAATTTTGTGCTTTATATACACTTTACTTGCAAGTTTAAAAAAACTTTTTACGCCAGGCGCGGTGGCTCACGCCTGTAATCCCAGCACTTTGGGAGGCCGAGGCGGGCAGATCACGAGGTCAAGAGATCGAAACCATCCTGGCCAACATGGTGAAACCCCCTCTATACTAAAAAATACAAAAATTAGCTGGGCGTGGTGGTGCGCGCCTGTACTCCCCAGCTACTCGGGAGGCTGACGCAAGAGAATTGCTTGAACCCGGGAGGCGGAGGTTGCAGTGAGCTGAGATTGTGCCACTGCACTGTAGCATGGCACCTGGCGACCGAGCAAGACTGTCTTAAAAAAAAAAAACAAACACAGCTTTCAAAAAAACTGATAAAAGTCTCTTAGTGAGGAGGAAGGGTTTTTGGTTTTTCTTTTAGCTTATCTAATTAAACTTATGCGAAACAATGTAACTACACACTAGCTACACCAATGAATAGCAATCCTGCAATCATTTTTAAAAATCCAATTTCAAAAAGGCTATTGTAAATAAAACAACATAGTTAAGTTTTCCTTGTTACTTATGTATATGAATCAGAACAAAAGAAAAATTTGTTCAACCTATTCAAAAGAAACATGAAATATTTTTAAGGGCAAAAGCTTTATCTCATTAAGAGAGCAAGTCTCACTAACATTTAAAGAACAAGACTTCCTTCCTTACTTTATATTGTAAAATATGAAAACATCATGTACTAAAGTCTCCTAAATGTACTTTAGTAAGCAGTATGTTCTGTAATTCAGTTCTATTTTGAGATTCTAGACAAAGTATTATATTTTTAAAACAATAAGACAAGTCAACTTTAAAATGAGAATAAAGAAAAACCCAACAAATGTTTAATGAGTTAGATTTAGTCATTCCACAATGCATACGTATTTCAAAACATGTTGTACATAATAAATATATGCAATTTTTGTCAAATAAATTAATTTTGGGCAGGCATGGTGGCTCATACCTGTAATCCTAGCACTTTGGAAGGCTGAGGTGGGTGGATCGCTTGAGCTCAAAAGTTCAAGACCAGCCTGGGCAACTTGGCAAAACCCTGTCTCTAAAAAAATACAAAAGTTAGCCAGGCATGGTGATGCATGACTGTAGTCTCAGCTACTTGGAGCGGGGGGAGTGTTGAGACAGGAGGATCACTTGAACCCAGGAGGCGGAGGTTGCAGGGTTGCAGTGAGCTGAGATTGTACCACTGCACTCCAGCCTGGGTGATAGAGTAAGATCCTGTTCAAAAAAAAAAAAAAAAAAAAA
>CAUYLG010017766.1:0-50158 GCA_963573385.1 Cacajao melanocephalus | reverse complement strand
AATCCAAGCACTTTGGAGGCCAAGGTGGGCGGATCACCTGAGGTTGGGAGTTCAAGACCAGCCTGACCAACATGGTGAAACACCGTCTTTAAAAAAAATAAAAATAAAAAAATAAACATGCTATGCCCAAACTTTGTCCCCCTGCTCTTTAACTTTTTGTTGTTTCTATTTATGTCTTACTGTACTGTCCATGTCTTAAAAAGTTGTTGTAGTGGCCGGGTGCAGGTGGCTTTCACCTGTAATCCCAGCACTTTGGGAGGCCAAGGCGGGCGGATCATGAGGTCAGGAGTTGAAGACCAGCCTGGCCAGCATGGTGAAACCCTGCCTCTACTAAAAAATACAAAGAGAAATAGCTGGGCATGGTGTCACATGCCTATAGTCCCAGCTACTTGGGAGGCTGAGGCAGAAGAATTGCATGAACCCAGCAGGTGGAGGTTGCAGTGATTGCGCCACCGCACTCCAGCCTGACCGACAGAGCCAGACTCCATCTCAAAAAAAAAAAAAAAAAAAGTTGTTGTAGTTATTATTTTTCATTGCTTCATCATTTATTCTTTCTACTTAGGATAAGAGTAGCTTACACACCACAATTCTAGTGTTATAGCATTCTGACTTTTTCTGTGTATTTACCATTACTAGTGAGTTTCGTACCTTCAGATGATTTTCAGTTGATCATTAAACATGCTTTACTTTCTGATTAAAGTACTCCTGTTTTGCATTTCTTGTAGTACAGGTCTGGTATTGATGAAATTCCTCAGCTTTTGTTTGTCTGATAAATTCTTTTCCTTCAGTACTTTAAATATGTCACACCATTCTCTCCTGGCCTGTAAGGTTTCCACTAAAAAATGTGTTGCCGGACATATTGGAGTTCCATTGCCTATTTTTTTTTTCCCTTTTCTCTCGCTGCTTTTAGGATCTTTTCTTTATTCTTGACCTCTGGGAGTTTGATTGTTAAATGCATTGAGGTAGCCTTCTTTGGATTAAATCTGCTGGGTGTTTTATAATCTTTTTCCCTTAGACATTGATCTCTTCCTCTAGGTTTGGGAAGTTATCTGTTATTATCCTTTTCAATAAACTTTCTACCTTTATCTTTCTCTACCTCCTCCTTAAGGCAAGTAACTCTTAGATTTGCTTGTCTGAGGCTATTTCTAGATATGGTAGGCAAGTTTCATTGTTTCCTTTTTCCTTTTTCTTTTGTCTCCTCTGAATGTGCTTTCAAATACCCTGCCTTCAAGCTCACTAATTCCTTCTTCTGTGTGATCAGTTCTGGTACTAAAAGACTCTGATGCATTCTTCAGTATGCCAAATGCATTTTTCAGCTCCAGAATTTATGCTTAATTTTTAAAATTATTTTAATCTCATTGTTAAGAAGTTTATCTGATATTATTCTGAATCCCTTCTGTGTTATCTTGAATTTCTTTGAATTTTCTCAAAGCTGGTATTTTGAATTCTCTGTCTAAAAGGGTACATATCTCTGTTTCTCTAGGAATGGTCTCTGGTGCCTTATTTAGTTCGTTTGGTGAGGTTATGTTGCTCTGGATCATCTTAATACTTTTTTGGATGTTCATTTTTGTCTCAGCATTGAACAGTTTTATATATATGTGTGTGTATATATACACAGTAGTCTTCACTGTGTGGAGTTGTTTGTACTTGTCCTTCTTGGGAAAGCTTTGTGGTTACTCAAAAGGACTTGGGTGTTTTAATCTAAGCTGTATCTGCTTTAGGAGGTACTCCAAGCCCAGTAACACTTTAGTTCTTACAGATTCGTAAAGTACTGACTTCATGGCCTTGAAAAAGATCCGGAAATTTTCTCTAGATTACTAGGCAGAGACTCTTGTTCTCTTCCTTTACTTTCTCTGAAACAAATGGAGTCTATCTCTGTGCTGAGCTTCCTAAAACTGGGGGTGGTGTGACCAAAACACCCCTTTGGCCACCACCACTATGACTGTGCTGGGTCAGACCTGAAGCCAGAAGAGCACTCTCACCCAAGGCCTGCTGTAGCCACACTCTAGTTACTGCCTATTTGCTGAAGGTTCTGGGGCCCTACAATCAGGAAGTGGTAAAGCCATCCAGGCCTGTGTCCTTCCTTTTGGGGCAGCAAGTTCTCCTATGCCCTAGGCAAGCCCAGAGGTGCTATTCAGGAGACAGAAACTAGATTCAAAACCTTAGAAGTCTACCTGGTATTCAATTGTACTGGGGATGAACCGGCACTCAAACTACAAGATGCAGTTCTTCTCACTTTTCCCTCCCCTTTCCAAAGGCAGGGGAGCCCCACCCTGTAGCCAGTACTTCACAGACCCATGAGGATTACTGCCAGATGACCTTCAATGTTCCCTGAAGGCTCAAAGGCTCTATAGTCAGCCATCCAAGAGTTTTCAGTCAAATATTTAAAAATAATTGCATGTTATTAAGATAGAAAGCTACATTTTGTATGACTTTTATTTTGATTATTGTGTATTCCTTTTTGAAAACTGACTAAATACATTAAGCAAAGAAAGGAAGATGAAGAAGAATCAGAAATACCTTTATAAAATATGGTAAAATAAAGCTTATTACAAGAAACAAATGTGGACTTATTGAAAAGATAAGGCCACGTTTGTCTGTGCCAAACAAAAGTCAATTTTGAGAAAAACAAAAGGAAAACCTTGACTCAACAAAATACAGGACGTGAATTTGTAAACACAAATAATATACACAATGAAGAGATCCTTGTTCATTTAGCCAACAAGAAAGTAGAAATAATAACGATAATACATAATGATGTACACTTTTGTAACATTCGTCCCTACAAACATGCACTGTAGTTCCACAGCAGAGGTTATCCAGCCTCTCGCTCTAAATATTATAACTACACCACTCATTGGCCTATCTCATACTTTAAGACTTTGGTTTCTGCTAAATCTAATTTGAAAATACATCTAATTCTAAATAAGGCAATGATGATCACTGTCCTCTCAAATAATACAACTGCATTTTCAATGAGCCATAATGCCTACTGAAATAAAATCTAAATTCCTTAGCATAAAATTCAAAGCTATGGAGCCCCATGTGTGCTGTTCCTAACCAACTGCTCCAGTTTTATCTTCCACATACTCCTTGTTCTATCTTTATTTAAGGTGTACTGCTTGCTGCTCCTCAAGCAGACCTCTCCTGTTCCTACCTACAGGACTTTGTTCATCATAATCTCACCTCTTACAATGACCTCCTCCTCTAGCTACCTATTAAGACGGTATTCATCTTTCACAGTATGGCTAAAATGCTATCCCTTCCATAAAGAATTCCCTAATCATTCTAGCTTGAAGAGCTCTTGACCATCTGTGAACTCAGCATTTTGAAAATAGCATTCATATATAAAGTTCGTGTACATCCTCATTGTCTTGGGTCAGTGATGCTATTACCTGTTTTATTTATTAATAGTGCTCTTTTAACTTTCAAAAGCATTCTGGTTTAGACAATATATGACTATCATATTTACATTACTATGGCATTGACCATATTCTGTTTTATTTGTAGATTTATATGTATATACTTTATTCCCCATACTATGTTGTAACCCTCTTCGAGAAGACAAACCATATTTTTTACATATATACATATGTGTGTATGTGTATATATATATGCACACATAAACATACACACATATATATGTATGTCTATGTGTATATATACATATATATCTGTATGTGTGTGTATATATATACGTATGTGTAAATGTGTGTGTGTGTGTATATATATATATAAAATACACATACATGCAAAAGGAAAGTGCCTTTCATATGGTTCAATAGGTATTTATTAAGCTGATAAATGATAGAGTGTCTAATGTTTATTAATAGAGTTCTAAGTCTTAAAATACTGAAAGCTATTTCTTTTGAAGGCCAATGATTACTCATTATTAAACTGATGCTGATCCTAGATGTCCTTCAGAATCTTAATTGTGACCAATTACAGATCCAACATAATTTATCCACTGCTTGAAGGTTGGATTAGGATGTTAATTGGGTCCCTTTGAGCTCTCATACTTGATGATCATGAGAAACAGATCTGGGAGTGATACAGCTTCTTCTTCAAGCTCTAATTTGACTTTGTACCTTTAGCTGTCTCAGATGATGAACCTGAAATAACCCCATGTATTTCTTCCAGAAACAAAATTATACCAGGAGAAAGTCTAGGAGCAGAACCCCTTTTGCCCAATATATGATATGTTTAGGAAGCAATGAAATGGTTTTCATAACATAGGTAGACCTAATATCCAGCTTTTCGTTTTCTCCCAAATCATATTTAATCCTTCCTACTTCCGAAAAAAGTCAGGGAATGTTAACAAAGTTTGCTATGTTAAAATAAATTAACCAAAATAAAAGCCTATAAGCTTAGAGAAAATGCATCCAGACTAGTGCCACTGTTGGTTTTCAGTTTTGGAAAAGCAGATATTAACCCAAATTCCACCAGTAGTTATCAAAGAAGCCTAATTACCCAGGAAGTGCTCAACAGACACAATTCTTCACTTGAAGCTTGGCAATAAACAATCCAAATAAATTTTTAGATCTCTGCTGCTCTAATTTTCAAGTTTATGATGAGAAAATCATAAGGACAAAAAAGGAAAGTCAATTAATATAATTTACCAAAACAAGTTTGGTTTCTTTTCAGTCCATTTTTCTTTTTATGTTTTATTTTGTTTTTAATTGACAGATAGCAATTGTACATATTTATGGGGTACAGAAACATGGATGAGCCTGGAGGTAATTATGTTAAGTGAAATAACCCAGACACAGAAAGGCAAATACTACACAATCTGACTCATATGTGGAATCTAAAAACGTTGGCCTTATAGAAATAGAGAGAAGAATAGTGATTACCATGGGCTGGGGAAGGTAGGAAGGAAGGGAGATGAAGAGAGGTTGATCAATGGGTACAAAGTTACAGTTAGATATCAGAAATAAATTTTAGTGTTTCATTGCAAATAGGGTGACTATAGTTAACAATAATATATTATATATTTCAAAGTAGCTAGAAGAGTGAATTTGGAATGTTCTTACCCTTTTGCTTTTAATATAGCAATCTCCACAGCAAGTACAGATCATGAAGTTCTATTTTTTCCTGCCCTCATCCATTATTTCACTTTTCATGAATTCAGTGAGGCCGTGTTTGGTAATAGCATCAAATTAGTAGAAAACGTGAGGTCTAGCAATTTGACAATGATATAACTGTCACAATGGGTCTACTTTCAGCATGTGCCATGCATAATTAGAATCAAATATATACCTCTTAGCATTTCTCTTGGGTTCACCCAACTCTGAAAGCTCTCAGGTCATTACAGCATATCAATTAGTAATGATTTTTTTCCAGCCCACCCCACCCCACCCCTGCAGCCAAGAAAGCACACATTAAAGGTGATATCTGCAGTCAAATTTTAATGTGCACAATTTGAAAATATCTACCTTGACACACAGAACAGTATCATATGAGAAACTCATTTGCTTAAAGCTTTATATTGCAGCCATTAAAAATATTTTATCTCCTTGGATGAATGTCCTAAGAACATTTCCATACCTATTAAGTAGTATTAATTGTGTAAAGGTTTGGAAAACATACGAATCATTAAAAGTATAAATGAGATGTGCAATCGCCTGGAAGAGCGAATGTTATCACTTTTGTGGCCAGTTTAACACCTTCTTAGTATGATCATTTTTAAATAAGTCATCATGACCCAGGCAAAATTACTTCTTTTGGCAGAAGAAAAGTAGGGACAGAGGAGAAAAAAAAGGGGATAGCACAGGTTCAGAATATTTTAAATATTCACATTTGGTATCAGTCATGTTTTAATGAACTTGGTTAAATATATCCTAATAGACACTGTTTCTGGAAGTAATCCTTTACAGATTTTATTACCTAATAATCCTGTTATTTCCTTGTTAAGTGGCAGCATGAAAAATGAGTTGGTCTCCACCATATAAATGGACAAAATCTGGAAGCATTCCCCTTGAAAATGGGCACAAAACAAGGAGTCCTTCTCTCACCACCTTGATTCAACACAGTATTAGAATTTCTGGCCAGGGCAATCAGGCAAGAGAAAGAAATAAGGAGCATCCAAATAGGAAAAGGGGAAGTAAAACTATCCCTGCTTGCAGATGACATAATACTTTATACAGAAAACCCATAGTCTCAGTCCAATAGCTTTCTAAGCTGATAAACAACTTCAGCAAAGTCTCAGGATACAAAATCAGCATGCAAAAAAATCATTAGTATACCTACACACCAACAGTTAAACTCAGAGCCAAATAAGGAATGAAGTTCTATTCACAGTTGCCACAAAAATAATAAAATACCCAGAAATACACCTATCTAGGAAGGTGAAAGATCTCTAAAAGTGGAATGAAAAACCACTGCTCAAAGAAATCAAACATGACACAAACAAGTGAAAAAACATTCCATACTCATGGATAGGAAGAATCAACATCATTAAAATGGCCATACTGCCCAAAGCAATTTATAGATTCAATGTTATGCCTATTAAATTACCATTGACATTCTTCACCCAACTAGGGAAAGCTATTTCAAAATTCATATGAAACCAAAAAAGAGTCCAAATAACCAAGGGAATCCTAAGCAAAAAGAACAAAGCTGGAGGCATCATGCTACCCAACTTCAAACTATACTACAGAGCTACAGTAACCAAAACAGCATGGTACTGATACAAAATCAGACATGTCGATGACTGGAACAGAATAGAGAACTCTGAACTGAGACCACACATCTACAATCATCTGATCTTCAACAAGCCTGACTAAAACAAGCAAAGGGGAAAGGATTCCCTATTCAGTAAATGGTGCTGTGATAACTGGCTAACCATATTTAAAGATTAAACCTGGAGCTTTTCCTTACACCAACAAAAATTAACTCAAGATGGACTAGAGGCTTAAATGTAAAACCCAAAACTAAAATCTCTAGAAGGCAACCTAGGCAATAACATTCAGGACATAGGTATGGGCAAAGATTTCATAATGAAGACACCAAAAGCAATTATAACAAAAGCAAAAATTGACAACTGGGATCCAATTAAACTAAAGAGTCTCTGCACAGCAAAAGAAACTGTCAATAGAGTAAACAAACAATCTACAGAACAGGCGAAAGTTTTTAAAAACTATGCATGTGACAAAGGTCTGATATCCAACATCTATAAGCAACTTAAACAAATTTGCAAGACAACAAGCAACCCCACATAAAAGTGGGCAAAGGACATGAACAGACACTTTTCAAAAGAAGACATACATGTGTTCAACAAAAATATGAGAACTACTGATCATTAGAGAAATGAAAATCAAAACCACAATGAAATACCATCACACACCAAGCAGAATGACTTTTATGAAAAAGTCAAAAAATAACAGAAAATAACAGATGCTGGCAGGTTGTGGAGAAAAAGGAACATTTATAGATTCTTGGTGGGAGCGTAAATTAGCTCAGCCATTGCGGAAGACACCATTCAACCCAGTAATCACATCAGTGGATATATACGCAAAGGAATATAAGTCATTCTATTTAATGTTATAGAGAAACATACATGCATATGTTCATTTTAGCACTATTCAAAATAGCAAAGACATAGAATCAATCTAAATGCCCAGCAATGATAGATTGGATAAAGAAAATGTGATACTGGAACTATGGAAGCCCTAAAAAAGAACAAGATTGTTTCAGCCCATTCTTACATTGCTATAAAGAACTACCAGAAACTGGGTAATTTATAAAGGAAAGAGGTTTAATTGACTCACCATTCAGCATGGCTGCAGAGGCCTCAGGAAACTTACCATCATGGCTGAAGGGGAAGAAAACGCATCCTTCTTCACATGGCAGCAGGAGAAAGAAGTGCTGAGGAAAGGGGGAAAAGTCCCTTAATAAACTATCAGATCATGTGAGAGCTCACTCATTATCACAAGAACAGCATGAGGGTAAAAGTCCCCGTAATCCAATTACATCCTACTGGATCCCTCCCATGACACATGGAGATTATGGGAACTACAATTCAAGATGAGATGTGGGTGGGGACATAGCTAAACCATATCAAAGATCATGTCCTTTGCAGGCACATGGATGGAACTGGAGGCCATCATACTTAGCAAGCTGACACAGGAACAGAAAATCCAATACCACATGTTCTCAGTTAAAAGTTGGAGCTAAGTGATGAGAACACATGGATACAAGGAGGGGAACAAGAGACAGTGGGGCATTTCAGAGGATGGAGGGTAGAAGGAAGGATAGGATCAAAAGAAATAACAAATAGGTAGTAGGCCTAATACCTGTGGGATTAAATGATCTGTACAACAACATCCATGACACAAGTTTACCTATGTAACAAACCTGAACTTAAAATAAAAATTCAAATAAAAGAAAAATGAGTTGGTTTCTATCCAGACCAAAACAAAAATAAAAAGGAAAAAAGGACCCTACTAATACTGAAATTCCCTTCTCTTAATTACACATTGCCTTCAATACAAATATACATGCATGATATTATTATTATTTGCTGTAAATTAAAGGTATGTTCAATGTCTAACAGAGATTGGCTAGTGGTACTGGTGATCAACAGGGACAGCTCTACTTATATGATGATCTATGGCAAGCTGTTAGAGCCAAAAAGAACCTTTCACATTGAATTGCTTCAATAATGAAATTATCCACATTTTAATTCCTCAAAATAATGTATTTAGAAGCCTAATTTATGTAATATCTATAAATATTACATGTGATGGGAGGCACACTTAGCTAATGCAAGCAATATGGTTTAATTAGTTAGGAAAAATATCTAACTTGGTAAGAAACAAAGTGAATAAAATTTAATAGGGTATATCAAGAAAGATAGAGTGCTGATCTTATTTATGTTCTTATATTTTGCTTCAGCTATAAACAAGGCTACCTTTAGAAAATTGGACATGAGAGGTATGATTATGGAAGACGACTTGTGGTATTTCTTCCCAGGAGCCCCTCAGCTTCTTCTATTTGTGAGGAAAAAAAAAAAAAATATATATATATATATATATATATACGCACACACACACACACAATATATATATATAAAGTATATATATATAAGTATATAAGTATATATGTATATAAAGTATATATTTATATATGTATATAAAGTATATATTTATATATATTTATAAACACACACACACATATATACACATACCTTTTCTATCTTTTATATTTTATATAAATATAGAAAGACTCATAAGGAATTGGCTTATACAATAATGGAGGCTGGCAAGTCTCAGGATCTTCGGGGGTGAGTCAGCAAGCTAGAGACTCCAGAGGAGCTGATAGTTTAGCTGCAGTTCAATTCCAAAAGACTGAGAACCAGAAAAACTGATAACGTAGTTCCAGTCTGAAGGCTGGCAGACTCAAGACCCAGAAAGAGCGAATAGCTCATTTCAAGTTTAAAGGCATGAAAAAAAGATGATATCCAAGTTGGAAGTCTCTTAGGCAGGAAGAATTCTGTCTTACTTGGGGTTCAGCATTTTTGTTCTATTCTGCCCTTCAACTGATTAGATAAGACCCACCCATATTATGGAAGGTCATCTTCTTTCATTGGTCTATACATTTAAATGTTACTCTCATCCCTAAACACTCTCTCAGAAACACTCAGAGCAAATGTTTGACCAAATAGCTGGGCATCTTGTGGTCCAGTCAAGTTGACACACAAAATTAATCACCATACTCTTTTTGTCCTCACTGACTTAGCTTATGCTAAACAAAGCAAATAAATCCTAAGGAAATTGAAGAAAATAGATTCTGAGTAAATATAAATGCATGATTAAAATTGATGGACATCACTTTTATGTGAGAAAGTAACCATAACACTGTTTTGTACCTAAGTATGGGGAATAGAAAAGAACAGATTGTCAGATCGTAGGCTCTAGGATAGTTAAGGCTATGTCTGCCTTTTTGATCATTAGTCTCAGTGCCTAGTAATATGCATCATTCAATAATGCTTTTGGTTAATCAAATAAATGAACAGAAGTTCAAAGATTTAGATTAGCTAGAAAAATACCACAAACTTGTAAATCAAAGTAGATAATATGTTAAAATTGGAAATTCAGATAAAGCTAGAAATATAAAAAGTCCAATCTGGTATAAAGTAAATGTCCAGAGAATTTATGACAGAGGCTCTACTGAGGACAAATATTTCTCTATGTATAGCAGTATTCAAAAATATGTAATTGAAAATAAATTAATGAATGACTGTAGGATAGAAACTATCTGCTCTTCATCTCAATATTTTTGTTGTTGCTGTTGGTTTTTCATTTGTTTTTCTTATATAGGTTACCTCCTTTGATACCGATTGTCTTCTTAGAGTGATGTTCACTGCATTTTGTGATACTGTCAGGATACTAACTAAAGTTTTTTCCATCATGGAAAACAATGTATCCTCAAGCACCTAGTCTACGCAAATGGAAGTGTCTGGTTACTAGGTAGCATACCTCTTCATTCTAGTACATTTTACTGCCATCCAGACTCAAATGTTCTATTCTTCTATGTCTCCTGAGTTGCTAACTTCAAAGATTTTCAGGTTAATAGATTTAGAAGGTGCTTAGTAAAGATTGAAGCAAATGATGGATTAAAAAAATTTCCCTACTCAGCAATGGAGGCTAAAATGTGCATTCCTCTTTTAAAGATAAGGATTGGGCCGGGTGTGGTGGTTCATGCCTGTAATCCCAGCACTTTTGGAGGCCGAGGCAGGTGGATCACCCAAGGTCAGGAGTTTGAGACCAGCCTGGCCAACATGGTGAAACCCCATCTCTACTAAAAATACAAAATTAGCCAGGCGTGGTGGTGCACGCCTTTAATCCCAGCAACTTGGGAGGCTAAGGCAGGAGAATTGTTTGAACTCAGGAGGTGGAGGTTGCAGTAAGGTGAGATTGTGTCATTGCACTCCAGCCTGGGCAACAAGAGTGAAATTCTGTCTCAAAATTAAATAAAATAATAAAATTAAAATAAGGATTGCATCAATTCAGTCATTCATTAAAAAATATCCTGAGAACCTAGTATGAGCAAGATAGTTTTCTAGGCCCTATATATACAGTGGTTAGCCATGAAACAAGATATGCACTCCAGTGAAGCTTATAGTTCAATATTAGTTAAATATTGAAGCAAAGACAAATTTATTTTCTATGCCAGAGGGCTAGTTTATGTACATTCACCAATACAACTATGAGAGCCCACTGATCCAGCAGAGGTAGTGGAAAGAGTCAACAATACTTATTGGCTTTATTCCCATTCCAATGTTCCAAATGTCTTTTCCATTTATTCCTATAAATTATGATCTATAATTTATCCTTCCTAATCCATATTTGACCACAACCACCAGCAAATATGCTATAGGCTTTCCATACCAATGCATACGTTTCTTTTTTTCTTTCCAGTGCTTATATTTCTAACTGAAACATAAACTGATTCTATCTTGTCCTTTTCAAATGTTCTTGGCCCTACCCTCTCCAAAGAGGCCATATTTCTATGTTGAGTAACATAAAGGAGAAGGAAAAGATAGGGATGCATTTAAAAAAGACAAAATCCAAAGAAAATAAGTGGTTTAAATAAAATATGTGGATATGGTGTAGTGTGCTATAACGTTTTTATTGCCACTTACTTGGAAAGACTGGCATAACTCACGCATAGTGCTACCACTTATAAGTAATGCAGTCACTGCAAACTCATTGCAGTAAAAACTTCAAACATCTCTGCAACCACGTATTATACACATACACATACACGAGTAATTTAGTAACTTTTCCAGCTGTCTTCCTCTCTAATATACTTTATTTCTTGATGTCCCTTCTTAATGGGACAAATTCATTTTTAGCATAGTGTGTGGCTGATTAAACAGAGATTTGATTTAAAAAAAAATAGGACTGCAACAATTAATTCACCACATCTAACACTGAGTGTTTTTTTGCAGTAGGCAATAAATACTTTGGATGAATCTTCCCTATGTTAGGTTCTACTAAATAAGTCCATGATTTCTCCTATTGTGGTGAATAAAGTTAAGATTCACCTTAATTGGGTCATTTGGATCTGTTGACTCAACATTGTAAAGTCAAAGGATCATGGAAGATTCGAGTGATGACGGACCTTAAATCCTGACTAGTGATTTCTAAACTGTGCTCCAGTGAACCTAATGGCTGGCATGTGATTGAAACAAGTTTGATGAAATGGAGGTAGTTTAAGAATAGTTATATTTTATTCTGTTCTAAATGCGGAAGTTCATATAAGATTTTATTAGAATAAAAATTATGCTGAGGAAATGCATACATAAACACACATATATCTGCTTTTCAGTATGGCAGATAAGAGAGAGTGCTAGCTTGCCTCTCCCACTTGAAGGAAAAAGCAGTGTGTAGAGATTCACACTGCAAACTTTTATTCCAAGAACCATTGCAGGAATTTACCAGGAAAACCTAAAGAATTCACAGATCTTTTGAAAGAAGTGGCGCACCACAGCAAACTCCACGGGACAGTTGAAACACTGAGTTCTCAGAGTGGGAGAAGGGGAGAGTCTGTCACTGAATACACATCCCCACTGTGGAATCTGAAAATCCAGATCATAGAAGGCTTTAAACTTACCTAGAACTAGAACAGACTAAGGGAGTGGTGCAAAATATGAAAGTAGAAGCAGCAGTGAGAAGAGCCTTATAGACAGTCCCAGTCTCCAGCTTGAACCCAGGAAAGCCATCCCTGACTATATCTCACAGAGTTTCCATGGGGAAGGTAGCCAGTGAACTTATGGAGGGGTTGCAGGGTGAAAGAAGCTCCCAACTGAATTTTGTGATAACTTTGAGTGGGCACAAACTCCCTTGAATAGAATCTTGGGTGCAAATGGGAACTGCAGCAGATAGGAACACAGGAGCTGGGGACCTAGCATTGCTGGCAGGTGGGGACGGGTGTGGACTGAAAGTGGTTCATGTTTTCTCTGTGGGGAAGCTTATGGCCTGGTATAAGTCCAAGTTCTGTGTACAGGTTGCCTGGATCTAAACTCAGCGCTGTTGGTGGGGCACTGTGAGAATGAGACTGGCCATGCCAAATGTGTGGGAGCTGGGTGAGGCCTTTTACTACGAGCTATCCTCTGCCCACCTTGCAAACTTTCCTGCACAGCCGAGGCAGCCGTAGTCCCCTCTGGAACACTGCCCTATTGGCCTAAGAACCACCCTTCACCCCCTACAGAAGCCAAGGCAAGCCCTGCTCAGGGAGAATCTGAGCTCAGAACCACCTAATCCTGCCCCCACCTGATGGTATTTCTCTACTCTGGTAGCTCAACACACAAAAGACATAAACCCTTGGAAGCTTTATGTCCCTGCCCATCATACTAGTACCACTGCAGCTGTTGCTGTCTTGCATGGACCACCTCCTGGCTAGAGGCCAACCAACTCAGGCCATTAGAGCAACTCTTGGCAGAATAATACTGTTCCCAGGTAGAAGAAAACAACAGCTAACACCACAGCCTGGAACACCCTGGCTAACCAGAGTTTCTGAGTCTGTTTGCATGACAACTTTATTGCTAGCATAACCAGCATCCCAGAAACCTAGCACACTAAGCCTATCCACAACCAAGGAATCTCACAGAGTCTACATCATTCCCCTGCCACCTCCATTAGAGCAAGTGCTGATATCCATGACTGGGGGACCTGAAGACTGGTCACATCACTAGACTGTTTGCAGATATTCCCCAGTAACAACCCAGAGCCTGGTAGCCCCACTGAGTGGCTAGACCCAAGAGAACAACAACAATCACTGCAGCCTGGCTCTTAGAAAGCCCTATTCCTAGGGGAAGAGGGAGAGCGCCACATCAAGGTATCACCACGTGGGACAATCCAATCTGAACAGCAAGACTTAAGTTCCAGATCTTTCTGCTGTGGGAAGTTTCACACAGCAGAGACACAATTGCAGTGTTGACTGCAGTAGGGAAAGTCTGTACCTCTACCCTAACGGGCTGGCAGCCTCTGTAATCATGACAGGCCTTGGATAAGGAGTCCGTGTCTCCCCCTGGCACTCTACTGCAGACACAGCTGGAGCTTCCTCCATAGGAACGCAGTGCAGAGGCACCTATAGACAATCTTGCTGGAACAATCCAGATGAGTGCAGCCCCACAGGAGGAGTTACCCCCCAGAATCACGCTTGCACAAGTTAGAGAGTCAATTCCTCCATACGTGGAACATCAACATTCCTATAGATAAAAAAGAGGTGCTTATCTGATCTGAATAGCCAAAACACGGGGATGGGACTGAGGCTGCACTGTGAATAAATTTCCTGCTGGCCTGGCAAGGGAGCTGAGGTAGCGCTCACTCTTCATCCTGATAAAATCTCAGCACACCTAATTGAGAGCTCCCCCCAGCCACCTTCGTCAAGGCTGGGACCTCGAACCATGGTCAGATATCACATCTACCCACATGCCTTAGTTAACTACAATCAGTGCTGACCCAGGAATACTTCCTCTATTGGTCTGAAGCCTGAAACATCAATTCATTAAATAAAATACTGGGGAGAAATTAAATAAACAAAGTGTATACCACAAAAGACCAAAATAAATTGCAAGAGATCCTTGCCATTCCAGCTCCATGGAAGACAGTAAACACACCCACACACCACGAATATAACTATTGCAACTAGCTTTGGGGAAAGCCAAAACACAAAAAAATCTATAAGTAAGGATCTCATAGAGACTTCACCCCTACAGGCACCAAGAATAAAATTAGGCTAAAATAAACATTAAATCCCAATCCTTAACAGGGAAAAAAGAAGACATTTTTAAAAAAACACAGTCCAATCAAAAATAAATTCAAGAACAATTTGAAAAAAATAGTTTACCCAAATGAGAAGGAACTAGAAAACTAATTCTGGTAATATAACAAAACAGGGTTCTATAATACCACCAAAAGATCACACTAGCTCCCCAGAAATGGGTTCAAACCAAGAAGAAATCTCTGATTTTCCAGATAAAGAAATTCAGAAAGTTGATTGTTAAGCTACTCAAGGAGATACCAGAGAAGGTGAAAACTAACTTAAAGAAATTTAAAAAAAAATACCTGATAAGGATGAAAAATTTTCCAGAGAAACAGATAATAATAAAGGAAAAACAATTACAACTTCTGGAAATGAAAGACACACTTATGCAAACACAAAATGCAGTGGAAAGTTTCAACTGTAGATTGGAACAAGCATAAGAAAAAACATCAGCATGCAAAGGTAAGGCTTTTGAATTAACCCAATCTGACAAAATCAAACAAAAAATAATTTAAAAAATGAGTACAGTCTCCAAGAAATGCAGGATTATTTGAAATGGCCAAGACTAAGAATAATTGATATTCCTGAGGAAGAAGAGAAATCTAAAAGTTTGGGAAATTTATTTGAGGGAATAATTGATGAAAACTTCCCTGGCCTTGCTAGAAATCTAGACCTTCAAATAAAGGAAGCTCAAATAATTTATGAGAAATTTATCACAAAAATATCATCACAAAGTCATCAGGTTATCTAAAGTCAAGATGAAGGAATGGATCTTAAGAGATGTGTGGCAACAGCATCGGGTAACTATAAAGGAAACCTATCAGATTAACAGCAGATTTCTCAGCAGAAACCTTAGAAGCCAGAAGGGATTGGGATCCTATCTTTAGCCTCCTTAAACAAAATAATTGTAGCCAGATGTCTCATATTTAGCAAAACCAAGCTCCATAATGAAGAAGAGATAAAGTCTTTTTCAGCCAAACAAATGCTGATAAAATTTGCCACTATCAAACCAGTGTTAAAAATACTAACAGAAATTCTAAATCTTGAAGCAAACCCTCAAAATACACCAAAATAGAACCTGCTTAATGCATACATTTTACAGGGCCCATAAATATTAATGCAATGAAAATAATAAGATATTAGGCAACAACTAACATGATTAATAGAACAGTACCTCACATCTCAATACTAACATTGAATGTAAATTGCCTAAACACTCCACCTAAAAGATACAGAATGGCAGAATGAATAAAAATCTACCAAGCAAGTATCTTCTGTCTTCAAGAGACTCACCTCGCCCATAAAAACTCACATAAACTTAAGGTAAAGGGGGTGAAAAAATATATTTCTTGCAAATGGAAACCAAAAGCAAGCAGGAGTAGCAATTCTTAGATAAAACACACTTTAAAGTAACAACAGTAAAAATGACAAAGAAGAGCATTATATGATGATGAAAGGATTAGTCCCTGTAATTGACAGTCTGTGGTAGGCATATCACCTGAGTTCAGGAGTTCGAGATCAGCCCGGCCAACATGGCGAAACCCCATCTTTACTAAAAATACAAAAATCAGCCAGGTATTGTGGCAGGTTCCTGTAATCCCAGCCACTCTGGAGGCTGAGGCATGAGGATCATTTGACTCCAGCAGGCAGAGGCTGCAGTGAGCCAAGATTGTGCCACTGCACTCCAGCCTGTGTGACAGAGCGAGACCTCATCTCCAAAAAAAAAAAAAAAAACAAGGATTAGTTCTACAGGGGATACAATCCTAAATATATATGTATGTAACACTGGAGATCTCAAATTCATAAAACAATTACCACTAGACCTAAGAAATTAGATAGAAGCAGCACAATAATAGTGGGGGACTTCAACACTCCGCTAATAGCACTAGACAGGTCATCAAGACAAAAAGTCAACAAGGAAACAGTGAATTTAAACTACACCCTAGAACAGATGGACTTAACAGGTATTTACAGAACATTCTACTCAACAACTGCAGAATATAGATTCTTTTCATTAACACATGAAACACTCTCCAAGATAGACTATATAACAGGCCACAAAACAAGTCTCAAAAAATTTAAGAAAATAAAAACCATATCTTCTCAGACCACGATGGAATAAAACTGCAAGTTACCTTCCAAAATGAACCCTTAAAAGTATAAAAATACATGAAAATCAAGTAATCTGCTCTTGCTATGAGGATACAAAGGCATAAGAATGATATAATGGACTTTGGAGACTTGCAGGAAAGAGTGGGAGGCAGATGAGGGATAAAATACTACATATTGGGTACAGTGTACACTGCTCGGGTGACAGGTCCACTAAATAATTTATCCCTGTAACCAAAAACCACCTATTCCCTCAAACCTACGGAAACAAAATTTTTAAGAAAGAAAGTTACACACACACACACATACACACACACACTACACACATATAAACACATCAGCTAGAAAATCACTAATCGGGACCAATCTTCCCACTTCCCATTTTAAGACAAAGAAAGTGGATCTCTGGAAAAGTTATGATAAACTTACATTCATACAACATTTTGGAGGCATAGCTGGTACCAATGCAGTTATGGTCCCTAAATCTGAGACTGTTTTCTACTCTGTGGCACTCCAATGAATAGTGCAATCATTATTAATATTGTTTATAATATAGGCTGTGTTGGAGTTGGGCCCAGCACCACATATGAAATAAACTATATTAGATATAAAACCTTGCTAGGGCAAGCACATTTTGGTCACTCTTCTTCTAGAATAAGGAGGAGGGTACATGCTAAAGAAGTCTTCCAACTTATACAGATCTTTCAGGAAAATGTGGCATCCTGGGAAGTAAAATAATGAGTATAAAAGATGACCCTGTCTAAATATATCATTACCCATTCCAGTTGATTCTTTAACCAGGCCCCAGCTTGAAGAGAAGTCCCTTGATAGAACCTTAAATTCCATATGTTTGTTAAGAGAAGAACCTATTCTTTACCTCTGTGTTTTCATGATTGAGCCCCAAATTACATAAGAATATAGAACCAGCTGCATCTCACTGGACCATGTATACTCAGAAGATCATTCTATGTTGTCAGGGAAGAGATAATCATTCTACACCTCCCAGAAACTATTCCATTGCCAAAGGACAGAGTTGACCCCAAAGGGGAATTTTACTTCTAAAAATGCATTTTTATAAACAAATACTTAGATTGATATTGACTATTAAGATTATACTATCTCATTGTAGGAAAACACCTACAATTTTTACATATAAAGTGAGATGTAGTATATGAAATAACTTCAATGTAGAAATTTAGAAGAAATATAGTTGAACATAGGTTCTATTCAATGATGGTCATATTTTAGTTGGTTTCTCAAATAACACCTAGTTATTTGTGTGAATATGGTCAACAGATGGCAGGGTGCAACCTCAGGCTAGGACTTGAGGTTATTTTCTTATGAGAGTTATTTCCAACATATATCACTTTCGGCTCTAGCTCTAAAGGTTGTCCTTATGGTTGCACTGTCTGACCTTGACAACCTGATTGCACTTATATCTCTGGTGGTATTGTCCATGTGCATAAATATTTATCCCAATGCCCAAATGAACACTCTGTCTTTATTTTTTTTTTGTCAACTCTTTTGCAACTTCTATCTTTAGGATGAACTGTGCCCTATGCTACATGCTTCAGGAATCATTCCCGATCCTCCTTTATTTGCTATCTGCAAAAGGTAACCTGGATTTAGATGAACGATCTGGTTCAGCTGCCCACACTGATCAAAATCACAGCTAACTGGCAGATGCCCACATCCCTTAGATTGCACAAATAGGATCCACAGAGTATACCATAAGGAGCTGATTACAGTTCCTCCCTGTACATAAAAGTACTTGATCAGTCTCCATAATATATAGCTGCCTTTTTTGTTTATACAACACAGAATGAACATATGGTGCACATTAAAAGCATAAAAAGTTGAAGGAGTGTCTTGAAAAATTTGTGTACAGCAGAACTATGGATCACTGATGGAAGTTAGGATAGTTAGAGGGATAGCCTAGTTGTCCAACATGGTGAAACCCCGTCTTAATTATTAAAAAAAAAATACAGGAGAATGACCATTCTACTCTATTTTAAACAATTCCTGAGTATTTCCATCAGAGATATATCCTGAATTCAACAAGAAGAAGAGCAGTTAGGAACTTCTCATTTGGCTTGTTTAATATAGACAGTAGTCTGAGAGGATTTCTACCTTAATATTATGGCAAGACCATATCAACTGAAATCCTTTTTTAAATATCTGAGGTTGGGATCACAATATTAAAGAATTTTCCAAAATTAATCAAGCAGACCAAGATTTTATCCATCTTTTGGGTACATATGAAACTTACCCAACTAACTGAAAAATGTTGGCCTGTATTGGTGGGTAAGTAAATGGAAACTTTGGCTCTGAAAGCTTGTATTTCAATCTGCAAGTTAGAAAGAGTGTGAATGCAAGACACTTTATCACCTATGCAATAGGCTGTAAATTATTTGCATGACATCTTCTTTGCATTATATGCCATGGGCCTGTAACAGGTTGGCATAATATATAGACCATTTACTAGACAATAGTCATAAGTTACAGATGGGAAGCTCTATTTTGTCCAGCTATTGTGCTCCTTCTTTGCTCAATTTTCAGTATAAAAAATGACCACCGGATTATCAAAAATGACTTCTTGGAACATCAGTTCTGATCTACAGGGTTCATCCTGTTGTAGCTCATCCATTTCAAGAGCACTTCATTCATTTGTTACATATTACCAAGACTAAGATTTCACTGAATAATTGATGAAAAGAGAAAACAATGAGCTACCCTGCAGGCAGTCATTATGGCTTTGACACTACCTTTGTGGAAACTAACTACAGCATTGGCCAACAGGCATACAGCCTAAATGATATATAAAAGACACATTTTCAAAAGGTCTGATGTTTAAGAATCAGGACACTGACCTTTTAGCTCTGACCATTACAGCAGACTTTAGTTATACAAATATAAGAAAGAAAAGGGATCTTTAAAATAGTGTATGTGTGTACATATGTGTATGTATATCAAAGTATTTTAGAATGTTTCTAATATTCTGATTTTTAAGGAAAAAAATGACCAATAATAAAATAACACTTATGCATATATTATGATGTGCAAAGAACTATGTATAGAGTTACTCTTTTAATAGTCATATCAATCTACAAGTAAGTATTATTGTAATCATGATATCTCCCACCAGATCTACATTGCTAATTCCCAAACCAGTATTTAATACTCCTTTAGATGGATTAACTCAACATATTTAATTG
This sequence comes from Cacajao melanocephalus, assembly GCA_963573385.1. Taxonomy (NCBI): domain Eukaryota; kingdom Metazoa; phylum Chordata; class Mammalia; order Primates; family Pitheciidae; genus Cacajao; species Cacajao melanocephalus. The sequence continues at coordinate 30,062 of CAUYLG010017766.1, read as the reverse complement.
ACCTTTTCAGCTTCTGTTACTTGAGGTATGGGTGACAAAAACATGGCTGGCCAGGAGGTACTAGCACTATACTTTCCATTAAGCACGTGGGAGATCCATAAGTCTAAGCAGGCAAGAAAAGGCCTATGTCCAGGTAAGTTTGCTAAGGTGCAAAACAGCAGGCAGGACATTAAATGACTAAGTAACCAGACAAGATTCACAGTTCAGAAGACTGTAGAACTCAACAAAATCAGCATTAGTAGGCAGATTTGAACTTTAACCCTAGTATGAAGATGATTTGTTATCTGCCTTATTTTATACTTCTGAATAGGTATCAGGAGCCTTGAGTCCATAACTGGCAATCATTACCAGAAAAAAAATCAATTTAGTTGAACTCTGTCCCAGATAAAAACTGAATCAGATGTACTAAACCTCATAGCTTCCAGTAAATATACATTTTAATACCATTTATCCACACACTGCCTCCCCATCCCTTGCTTTACTTAGCACATTGCGGTTCAGCAGTAAGTTTCTCCCTCTCTTCTATTTCCCTCTTCTTCCTTTCCTTTTCTGATTTAATCCTTTTAAGACATTCAGGAGAAGTAGAAAATGTATTCAATGAATTCAAGAACTTTAAAATCTAAATGAGGAGACAAATATGAACTAGCAAAATAACTAGTACAAGACTATAAATAAACATATATAATGCCATGTAAAATAAATGTACATGAGCATTATTGTACAAATGGAGTGATGAGAGAGGTCTGGTGCACACATTATCATACTAGAAGGTATGGTTTGGATATAATGAATTTTTAAATTTCTGAAATGTATTCAATAGCTAGTTCCTCTTTGTGATAAGGTATATACTGTTAAAACAAATCATCATTTCAACCACAAGCTCTTTGTGAGTCAGCACATTTTCAGAATAATCCCTGAAGTTCACAAAAAATATCTCCTAGTCAGGGAAAAAGAGGGGGGTTAAAAGATGAGGATAAAGTATCTTCAAGATTGGGAAGGCACCCAGTTGCCCAGAAATATCCTCTATATTTGGCAGTACAAATAACCATTATTATTTTTTGCCTCATGGTATTCTTAGTAGACTTCCATCTATCAACACGAAGTCATGACAGCCTAATCAATTTAAGCCCAGTTCACTTTCCCTTTTGGTTGCCTGGAGGTTGAGGTTTCCTATTCAGATGATTCATATTGGATTGTCATCATCATCTTTTTTGGTGACAGGGATGAGCTTCCCCTTGAGTTGATTGACCTACAGATACTGAAGCACTCCAACAAGAGAGTCACGTTGCAAAATTACATCAGGCTGCTAAACAAATATAGTCATTTTCACATTGATTTCAGCAAACATAGGTTTTGCCAATGCTAAACTATACCTTATTTTTCCCACTTGAGATCCAAAATAGCTACAGGGTTATATCAGATTAAATGACCTCATTCATTTTTGTTTGCTTGCTTTTTTCTTCCCAAAGGCAATTTGAATTAGCTGCTTAAGGATACAATTACCAACATTCTTGTCTAATTCTTAATCACACAGGAAATTTTGCAGTCAATTACTGTTATTTACAGAGACTGAATTGAATAGGTTTAGTGATATATATTGCACATGCCTTTTTATAGTAAACACACATATATATGCACATATATGTAAATATATCTGTATATACATAATTATATACACAAAAAATTATAAACACATACATACATATATATGTACCTGTACACACATATAATTTTTTTCGTCATAACTATAAGTTTCTTATAATATTGCCTGTGTATCAAAGCAATAATTTCTAAGTGTTAAGGTGCTCTACTACGCTAAACAAACAAGATGATTTTGGAAAAAAGATATAAAAATACACGCTTTGAAGTGTCTCTATTACAAAAGTACAAAAGAAAATTTTATATTCCATTTTAAAAAAATCATTAACCAAAAATTTTTGTCTCCTAGTGTGTGTTTGCGTGTGTGTGTGAAATGAAATTTTCAAAGAGCTCTACCACCAAATCTGTACATCCAAGGCTAGTCTTCAGCCAATCAATCAATTTTGACCTTTAGTTCAGGTCTAAACTTTTCTGTTCTCCTCATCTCATTTGAAAAATAACAAGAGAAAAGCCAGTCCTCAGAGAAGAGGAAGACAGTGAATCTGCAAAGAGCTACCTCTTTTTTAGGTGTGCAAAGAGAAGTGTCAATATAACAAATTGCCGATATAACAAATTGCTACAGTTCAAGCCCATCAATTCAAGCATTTTGAAAACTTACCAAGATAACTTAAAATACTATGTACCAGCCTCTGTTCTAGATGCTTGCATCGCTTATCTTAATCTTCCCCCAAACCTATACACAACATATTCATTTCTATTTAACACAAAAATTGAGGATAAATAACCCATATGGTCAGATACCTGAAGACAGAAAGAATAACATCACGCACATTAATGCTGCAGCCCAGCTTGTACTGAATATGAGCTCAGTCCTTTCCTAATGGTTGGAATTAAACTGCTGCTTTGCTCATTGGTTTTTCACTCCAGAGAGCTTAGAAAGAGGGGAAAAGGCAAGTCAGAATGTTGCAGGAAAATTCATGAAACACATCAGTCGTTAGGAATGGACTCATTTATCTAGGTAGTAGGTTAATTTTATGTAACTCGTTTCACCTTGGCTAAAAATACACTACTTCCAAATCCCAAATTGCTCCGTTTTCCTTAGGATCTTCAACTTGGCAAACATCAAAAGAATGAACTATGAGTTTTACCAGTTGTGAACTCTTGCCTTGACCAGCTGGTTTGCTGAATAATTATGGCTCTGGAAAGTTACACTATGCTGTAGAGAGTTTGCAAAGCATTAATTGCCACAAATCCCATAATAACAAACCATTTCATTTATCACTGGGCAAGTAAAGTGTGGGAAATGAGAGTACCTATATGACTGCCCACTCTTCTATGGAGACAGCACAGTTCAGATCAGAAAAAAGTGGAATAGGGAAAACTAGTTATGCCTCTTTGAGACTTTACACACAAAGAAAGTGTGTTATGTACCCAAATAAGAATGTATAAGTACACTTAAACATAAGAAAATTGAGCCACTGATGATGGGGTAAAAGTTGCCCAAGAGACATTTAACATAGATATAGTTGGCACAATAGAAAAATTCATCCCATATCCATCTGTATTTGAAGTTGTTTGGGATGCTTTATCAAGCACTAAAACTTGAACCGATCTTAGAATACTTGCATTTTCTCATACGCTGTTTGCCTATTAATAAGCCAAACTAAAAAACTATATTTTTCAGACTAAATTCAACCAAATTTAAACAAATCTTAACTTACCATACCTTGTGTTTTTAGTTTTATGGAGGTATTAAGAAATAGAAGTCATAGTTTCTGTCCTAGAATACCTTATAGAATAATTGAAATATTAGACTGTGAACTTGAGGACAGGAACCAAATCTTATACGTATCTGTATCCCCAATGCCTAGATAATAGATTGAAGCAAAATAGGCATTTAATAAATGGATGTCTAATAAATGAATGAATGAAGAAGGGAAATGTAAGCATTACCTAATGCGAACAGTAGACCACTGATAATTAAGTGCTAGAGTGCATGGGTTAGGAAAAAGATTAAAACAAAATGAGCCCACTTACCAAAGTCAAAGATGCTTCTATCAACAGAATGCCACAAGTTCAGACCTTGATATATTCCAAGAACATATCAGACTGAGTTGCTAAATTCATCTGGAACCCCCAGCGAGCTCAGAAAATAGCCTCAGGTGATGATTTTCACCTTCTCACTAAAGTAGTGTGAACTATTCAAATGAGCCCTTTAAAAGAAAACATTTTTTCTTTCTTTCCTCTCTGTTCCAGTATAGCATAAAGAAGGGACAGGGAGGCAAGAAAAGAGAGGTCATCAACCTCTACTGTTTGGATAGGATAGCACGCCTAGAATTTATTTGGTTCCTTCCAATCACAGCAAACCAACTCTGTTTCCATTGCATTTCAGAAAAAGCCTATAAGTTCAGGAGTTGGGTATTATGTCCTTTTCCGGCGTTCTTCCAACACCTTTCCAAAAAACTGAACCTCAGAGCAAGACATAAGCTTACCCAGCACTGAGTGGCTGATATTTCATGACAAGCTTTCAAAAGTCATTAGCTTTGCCAGCATTTCAGCTTGCCAACACATTGGTAACCTATATTCTTATTTGCTGGAATCACTCATTTTTTATTCAAAAGGTCCTATAAGAAGCTTAACAAATTTGTAGAAAGTCAGTCAGTCCTGGACACTCCTCCCTTCTTCTTTTCTTTGACCTCAGCAGCTCTCTCAAGATTTCAAGCCTGATCAAAGATACCGCACCTTCATTTCCAGCCAGACTTGAAGGAATCTGACAGTAACCTTCAAGAAGGAGAAATTAGCAAGTGCTTGGCTGCCATCATAAACGAATAGGGTTAACTCTAACATACCAATTATCCATATGATCACTTTAAAACACTGACTTACTGACTTCTCCTACATGGTAATAAAAAGGTGAATAAAAAGCCAAGGTCATAGGTTTGGTCTATCTATAGGCCAGACACTCGCCGTTTTAAATCTTATTCTCAAGCTCTACTCCGATCCTGACCAGATGTCTCAGGTTTATGTAATGCTAAGTTCAAAAAGTCCTATACCCAGAGTGACTCATTTTCACAAGACAGAAAGATCATATCTTCATACATAAAGTATGATACATTTTTACTTCAAAAGGAACTACCAAAGAAAGGAAATAGAGATTAACATTTACTGAGCACATGCTATGTACCAGGCTCTGTTCTAGATGGTTTCATCTCTTAATTCTTCCCCCTAAACCTGTACAGAACATACTTTATCTCTAATTTACATGAAAATTGAGGGCTAGAGAGGTTATACAGAGCTATGAACAGCAAGCTCCATTCAAGAGGATACTAAAGTATTCAGAAGAATGTTACAAGATTTGGAAAAGAATGGATTATTAAACTGTTTTGTCTAATTGAAAGATTATGAATATTAAAGAGAAACTATCAGCAATGTTTGTGAGTAATAAAAAATGGAGAACATCTCTCATCCTGTGTCCTTGCAGTCTGCATATATATTAATAAAACAATATGAACAGGGAGCAAGATATTGAATTCAGAAAAATTGGTTACTGTCATTCATAAAACATGAGCATCTGTGTAAATCAAAAAGAAAATATCACCATTATATTGATGAGGAAACTGGAACTCAGAATAGTAAAGTGACTTGACCAAGGTCACACGAAGCTGATGAGCCTCTGAGTCAAGTGTGAGTGTGCAATAGGTCTAACTTACTCCAAAGATAATTACTTAGTCTCAAACCACTTTGTATTCCATTGTCCACGAATGTTCCCACTCAACTAGTTTAGGGTTAGGGACCCAAAATAGCAGGTTTAACAGAACAGCTTCTGCTAGGCTATGATAATTAATATTGCTGTTTTCTAATCCATCCTCAAAAAGTGTGTCTTCTCTACCTTCACAAATTCTCTTCCTTTTCTACATCAGAGGGAATAGGGATCTGCTTCACTATCTGGGGCTGGAAAAATAAGCAAAAGTGGAGCCTGTGTCCATGTCTACCAACCCCTACTTGGCACTTTAGATGAATCTCTTTACTTTCACCCCAGGAAGTAGAGTGACATTACTTTCTTTATTTCAGTGGCAGGAAAGGATGAAACCTCTCCCAGCAAAGATATGCCTTTGAGCTAGTGAAAAGTGAATGATTAACGCAGAGTATAAATCTTCATTCTTCTGAGATAGATCAGAAGACAAAAAAGAAGAAAGGGAAGGAAGGAAAAAAGGAAAGAAGCAGCTAGGAAGAAGAAAAAGAGAAGGAAGGACAAAAGAAAGAAAGTTCTCATTTTAGCAGGAAGGGATGAGGTCTTTTCAGAAGTAAAAGCAATCTTATACCTACAATAAGACGTGAGAGATTTCAATACAAGCAGACACGAAGTGTATCACTGACACTTTTGTGTTCCTCTCAGAATTTAGGAGTTCCAGAATTCCTCTCCCAATTAAACATTGTGCATTTTAAAACCTGACTCTTGACATTTTAAAGCACATTTTATGGTTTATTAATATGTATTTGGGTTCTTTTAAAATGCATATTCCAACAATGAATCTGTATTTGGAGACTTTTTCAGAGGAAAAAGAGGTTATATTCAATCAGATATGCCCTCTTGCTCATATTCCAAGTTGCAATGAGCGTTTGGGGACTTGAACATTCACCCAGTACTCAGATGTTGCATTTCATAGTTTACTGCACCTGCTAAAACTGATATTTGGTTGAAAACAACTTGTGCACATAGGGAAATGCTTCACTTTTCTTAACTCCCTGATTCCCTCTACTTTATCAAAAAGTTGGAAGAAAGTACATAGGAAATAATCCACCCAAAACACATGCCAAGGGTGGAAGTGGGAATTTGACCTGTAAAGAGTGAGGTGCTGGTTACTAAACTAGCTCAAAAAATAGTTCCTTCTTGCAAAATCGCCCACAAATGTGACCAGAAAGAAAAGGGCAAGCCCCAAAGGACTGTGGAAATATGAATCTTCTCAGACTATCCAGTACTAGTTTTTCTCCAGCACAGCAACCTCTACTGGGTACCTGGTTTCATATTCACAGTCAAAATGTATAAATAATAAATTTTTGGGGTATATATAAAGTTCATTCATTCATTTATTACATACCTACCATTTGCCAGGTATTTTAGTTTGGATAAACACTGCTTATAAATTTAACAGGTATCTGATCTACTCATAATCCTTCATTGGTGTGGCTGTAATTATGTATTGCTTTGCAACTAATTGTGCCAACATTTTCTGGCTTAAAAGAACAACTGTTATATTACATCTTATGATATTATGGGTAAAGAACCCAGGCAGGGCCAGGCTAGATGATTTCTCTCCTCCACATGGTGCCAACTAAGGTCATTTAGTGGTATTCACCAGATGGATAGATTGCTCTGGGTGGTCCAAAATGGCTTTACTTGTACAGATGGTACCTTGACGTGAATGACCAGAAGGTTGAACTCAGCTGAAACTATCAACTGAAGCATCTACACATGGACTCTCCAGCATGGAAACCTCAAAGTAGATGTATCATGTACATGGTGGCTCAGGGTTTCCAGACAGAGTGTTTCAAGAGTCAAGAAGTGAAAACTGCCAGTGTCTTGTGGTCTAGGCTTAGAAACTGACACAACATCCCTTTTTTCCATATTCTTTGGGTTAAAGCAGTTGCAGTGCTGGTTGAGAATCCAGAGAAGGCATAGACTGAACCTCTCAATAGAAGAAGTCTCAATCTGTGGCCATCTTTAATCTGTGGGTTCTTCATATTTCAGGATTAATGGAGCCTATGGAGTTTATTGGTTAAGAGCAAGAGCTCTAAAATAAACTGACTGTATTTGAATCCCAGATCTGTCTCTTACTGATCTGTGGCAACTATGTAATCTTTCTGAGTTTCAGTTTCTCCATCTAAAAAGAATGACAATAATATTGTGTTGTGTGATTGTGAAAATTATATCATGCATATAAAGTGTATATAATAGGACCTAGCAATAGCAAGCCTCAATACTTGCTATCATCACTTATAAAAATCCAAACTTCTTAGCTTAGCAAATAACAGCATTCACTATATAACCTCTGCTTTCATCTCAAGTCTCATATTCGTGCACACCTCACAGATACTCAATCCCAGACATACTCAACTACTGGCTGTTCTCTGAACATGCCATGTTCTTATACCTAGGTATCAAGAGAGCTGACTTTCAGCCAGAGCTTCACTGCACATGCTGCCCAGTCTGCCTAGAAGAATGATCTTCTCCCTCTACTTCTTCTTCACCTGGTTAATGTTAACTCCTACTGCTCCTTTAAAACCCAGCTCATAAATTACTGTCTCCACAAAGCCATAGCTGAACCTCCAGTCAGGGTTAGATGTCCCTCCTCTGTGTTTCTAGAACATCTTATATGTATCTTTATTAAATAATTTAACACCATATTATTGGTGCTGATTTATTGTGCCATATGCTAGACTAGACTATATATTTCTACAGGCAAACACTGTAGGAATATTGAGCTTTTGGTAAAGTGCTTAACACCTACTAGGAACTCAGTAAATGGTTTTTGGAAGTAGAGAAAGATGATTAAAATAGGAATTGATTTATAAGTAAATCAAGATAAATGCAATCTTTTCCCCATAACCCAGCATTCAGCAACACAACAGCTGGGTAAAGTGAAGATCTTCTGAGAGGAGAATTAGCCTTCACTGAATTTTATCATCAAGACCTCAACAGCCTTGAAAAGACATTTACTAAGTAACTGAATGCAGAGTGCTCACATAGAGCTGAGAGAAGACAGACATAACTGCAATTCCCCCGCTCCCCCCCAAAAAAAACTCTAGTTCATTTCAATTATTTTTTTCAAATACATCTAAGAAGTTAATCCTTATTCTGGATTAATGATCTATCAAGTTTTCATATGGTCTAATGGTTCCCTCATTAAAAGTTATGTTATTATTCTAGAAAACAAACACCAAATCAGGAAAAGGAATGGAAGCTAAATAAAAAGCAACGTGTGCCTGGTCAAACATCACATGAGCCAATGGGTATCTCTGTGGCTTTGCCTCACAGTGAATATTTCTTGCTTTCCTGGAAATAAGTCCACCTTTTTACATCTATATGACAAAAATTTGTCATGTTCGATGCCTTATTTCCTGGTAAGGCTTTAAAAATTTTTCTAAGTCTGAAGTACCCTGATCAATTAAATATTCTCCCTTTCTCTTATATCCCACATCTAATTCATCAACAGATCCTGTTAGTTTTCCCTTGAGAGAATCAGAATGTGACCGATCACCAGGTCCATCTTTACCGTAGTAGCCAAGCCATCGTCATCTCTCCTCTGTATTATTGCAGTAGTCCCTGAATAGTTCTCCCTGCTTTGGAGCTGGCTCTGTAACAGTCTACCCACTGTGTTATTTCCCTCTTCAAACAAACTTGCGGAGTATTTAGGATATTGATCCTTCCCTTCCTTCACTAACAAGAAGACACACATATAGAGGTGACAACTTACCATATATTAATATCAGAGCCATAACTGAAAGGCAGATCTCCTGACACCTAGTTTTATCTTTTTAGCCTTATAACAGCAAAGTGGCTAGTAGTAAACCATAGCCAAATTCTATTTCCCATTTTCGGAACCTCCTTCTTCATGTAGATAAACCCACCGGGAATTTGGAGTTTAATCAGGGAATACTCATATTAGTATCCAAATATACCAAAGTTACCTACCTGAATGTTTAATTGCCAAAGGAAATTTTATTCTTTAAATTGGCCCAATTGAATGATCTTCATCTTGAATAATACTGGATTTCTATTCACATTTTTGTTTGTTTGAATTTTTAGTAACCAAAACCTATGTTTTCCTCTAAAAAACATCTTATACAGGACCCCACTATATTAAGAATATTAAAGTAGAGCCTATTTTAAAAAAATAGAATGAGGGAAGAACTGCCCAGAGTTTCATGTGCTTGGCTACACATTCACCCCATTGAGTTAACCCTGAAGGCACCTTTACAGAATCTTTGGATTCATGGATTCCAGTTTGAGCACACTTTCTATAGAAGACTTTTCCAGTTCAGCGTGTTCCACAAACCAGTAGTATCTGCATAACCTAGGAGCTTGTTAGAAACATATAATATCAGGCCCTATCCCAGACTAACAGAGTCTAAATTTATATTTTAACAAGATACTCCAAGTGATTCAAATTTTAGAAGCACTAATTACTTGACTCTATCTGAAAAGGTCTTCTGGCTAAGGTTTAAATGTGGTTTTACAAATACAGGGCCAAATGCCAAGAAACAGTACAGTAAGATATATATCCAGATATCTAACTAGATGTTTCATGTTCTTTCTCTGTGTTTTGCTGTACGGTGAGCATAGCCTCTGAATTCATCATTATGTGCAAGTAGGTTAGGCAGCTACCACTATAGGATGAGTTGATGAATTCTAGAAAGGCATTCCTGACCACAAGTTTCCTTACCACTGGCTCTACCACAGTGACTGGAAAGCTTACCTGACTCACTCCCATGAGTGAAGGACGTCGTAAATGCAGTTTTTGGAAAGACTATTACATTGAGTATGGCTTATCAACAACCTTAGTTCAAATATATTCAAGAAGAATCAGGCCTTAGGGTGATGATATACTAGGTAGGCGTGAAAGGGGGCATAGTACAGCTAAGTGAAGCGCTCTTAGATGTTCAGAAAAGCACTGGGGAAAGCAAAACAAGGGAAAGCATAATTGTTCTGCTTATTTGTGTTCCCTGCAGTGGGCTCTGCTTGTTTTGTACATACATCTTAATCTTTTCACTGCAACTTACTAAAGAAAGAAAGAACCAAATCAATTTATCTCTATTGATAGCAATTAAGGCCAGTGAAGTCACTTCCCTTTATTCTAACCCAGAGAAAAGAGCAGTTTTCTTTCCACTCATACTTTTCTGTGCAACTATCATCTTTATAATGAGTCTCATTCTTCTTTTCTAAAGAAATGGTGCTACATCTCAACATTAAGAGGTTTCAACATGGCACTACAAGGAGGCTTGTAAAAGCATTGTGGTGCCATGGCATACAAGCATTTTTTCCATTATGCCTGTGACAGATGTAATACTTAGTAGATTCAAAGCCTCAAGGGCTCCCCTGTCAGAGAGAAAAGTTAAACTGAAGAATTTATCCAAATAACTCAAGCCAAAATAGGCTTTCACCAGAAATGTGCAGGAAATGGAAATGATTGAAATGTATTGACTTGGATAGTCCAGATAATTAACTTGGTTCATCACTTTCATTTTACTAGTGTAGAATGAGTCTGATTAATCCAACTAGCTGTCAAATGATGAATTATCCAGATCAAATCTATACTCCTTCTTCAATAAGCTTTTGTAGAACTTACATCAAAATACCTCATGGCACATAGGACTGGATGATTTAAGAGGAGTGCCAATGCTTGATGTCAGTGTCCAAATCTTCCAGAGATATCTACCTAAACATTTTACTGGGAGGGACAATTTTAACTTACAGAGTTGTCCAGTTGAATGGCCTTCATCTTGAGAAATACTTGAGATAGCGGTTCTTGTAGTGCAAGGTAGACTTTAAAAATAAGCAAATGCTCAGGCTCATTTAGTTTCATTTAGGAAGCCAAGGTGGCTGGGCATAGTGGCTCACGCCTGTAATCTCAGCATTTTGGGAAGCCAAGGTGGGTGGATCTCCTGAGGTCAGGAGTTTGAGACCAGACTGGCCACCATAGTGAAACCCCATCTCTACTAAAAATCCAAAAAAATTAGCCAGGTATGGGAGTGCACGCCTGTAGTCCCAGCTACTTGGGAGGCTGAGGCAGGAGAATCGCTGGAACCTGGGAGGCAGAGGTTGCAGTGAGCCGACATCGTGCCACTGCACTCTAGCCTGGGCAACAAAGTGAGACTCTGCCTCAAAAATAAGTACATACATACATACATACATACATACATAAAAAATAAATAAGAAACTAGGGCAAAGGCCTACTGCTAGGAGAAATAACATTTCTAGGTATCATATTAGATTAAACTGTCTCTAACACTTAAAGCATCTAGTAAGAAAATAAACCTCATCTCTTCCTGTTAGGAAGTGTGAACTGAAGTCAGAGAGACTTGACTGAACTAGAAGCAGTCCCCTCACATCCACCACAGGACCCAGTAAAGCAGAGTAGACTCTCTATTATTTGGCCAAAGCCTGAAAATCTAAGGTTTGCAAAACACAATAAGGACCTGAGAGACAAACGTTTGTACTCCTGTGAAAAACGTAAGATTTTGTGAGGGCAGGTGGCGGGGAGGCAGGACAAATCTAGGCAACTTGGAAGAGGGGGCTGTGTGGAATGAAAGGAGAAGTGAGTAGTGAGTAGAGAGGAAGGTAGAACAGGAATATTTTCCTCTTCAAAAGTCCAAATCTAGAAAGACCTTCCCCTGTTTGGCACAAGAAACTACTAGATTAGAGCTCCAGTCTCAGTTCCTCCGAACTATGCTATTGTTCTAAGAGCTACTCTATACTTTATCAAGAAACTTCGACTATCTAGTTTGTAATTTGGTCTGAGGGAGATTGGTAGAACAGAAAGTACTTGGAGAAGGATGTAGCTATTGAATAATAATCTTGCAGGAGCTCTGCAGTGAAGACTGAGGTAGCATCAAATCCCATGTAGATTACTCAGCACAGTCACCAATAGTAATTAACAACTATGCATAGGTCCATGGACTAGCAGCGGCAGAGGAGCACAACCATCCACAGGCATGAAAGAAAGGAGAATAAGACTGCATTTCCTATTAGCAAGAATCATCCTTTAAAAGAGTTCTGCTCCTCCTGAATATTCTGTATATTTTACAAAAATTATCAAGCTGTATTTACCCAGGGAGTAAGGAGGCAATTTGCATTTGAGAGTGGAGGAAGGAAGAAATCACTCAGGCAGGCAGTTAGAGTGGGTATTTGGTAAAACGCCTTCAAAGAACAGCCTGAAAATCAAACTGCAGGCCCCAGATAAGAAAAAGCCCTCATCCTTGAATGGAAACCAGACGAACTCTGTGAAACCAGATGAACAACTATGAAAAACATTTGTTCTAATTGTTTTACAGGCATTTAATTATTCTAATTCTGTCAATGATCCTATGAGGTAGGTACTATTTATAATCTATCCAGTAGAGACGAGAGAATAAGCTATTTGCCCAAAATGTCACTTCACTAAAAAGTATTAGAGCTAAGTTTTGAAGACAGATGTCTATAATGCCAACATATTTTGGCATTATAGACCAAGGTGATGCCTGATGATTCTTCATTTTGATACCAACTCATTCTTCTGACCATCATATCAAAGCTTCTTTGCCCAAAGCCATACATGTTACAATGGCAGAGCCACGACTCAAACAGAGGCATCCCCACTTCTAGGCCAAAGTAATTTACTGTATCTACAATACCTTCTGAGCAGGGGAAGCCTGAGAGTTTTCTTTTGATCAGGTCAATGGCATAACTTCTGTAGTAATACAAAGAATAACAGATAATCCTCATATAGGTCTTTTTCTAAGCTAGACACTAGTCTAAGTACATTACAAATGTTAACTCCATCTTAATTAAACTCTTATGAGGTAGATACTATTATTTATACCAATTTTATTGGAGTGGAAACTAAGGCATAGAGAGGTTAAGTAAATTTACCAAGGTCAAACAGCTTATAGCAGAGCTAAAATTTGAACCAAGGCAGTCTAGTTTCACAGACCTCTGCATGCTAAAGTGCCTCACAAATCAAATATCAAATTATAGATTTCATTCTCTTGACTTACACGCCTGCTTTCCACATCTCACTATCCTGGGAATATGCAGATTCACCCAGAAGGACCCTGCATAGTTTGTCAGCAAATTCAGAGGATGCAACTTCTATACAAGGCAATAGGAGAACTAACTAAAAACACTGACTCTTCTAGGTAAAGAAACACTCACCCTAATCTTAATATTTTACAGTGAAACATGGCATCTCTTTGCCAAAGGACTACTACCTACCTGTCAGGGGCTCACGAAGTGTACTATGTATCTGAAAATTAACTGTGACTACATTTTGGGAACAATTCCAACCCTTAGAGCTCACACTGACAATCTTCTACAAGGGAAGTGAACTGTTTCAAATATCTGCATTCCTAAAAGCGACATCTTGAAGTCTTCCTAAGGGTGATGGATTTGGAATTGAAGAAGATAGAAGAGAGGGATCAAGTGAGAGAGGTTAAGATTAAATGTCAGAAATGAGAAATGTTGTACCCGCCAAAGAGAGAGAGAGAGAGAGAGAGAGAGAGAGAGAGAAAGGAAGAAGGAAGAAGAATAGGAAGAAGAAGAGAAAGAAAGAAAGAGAGAGAGAGAAGGGAAAGAAAGAAAGAAAGAAAGAAAGAAAGAAAGAAAGAAGAAAGAAGAAAGAAGAAAGAAGAAAGAAGAAAGAAGAAAGAAAGAAAGAAGAAAGAAAGAAAGAGAGAAAGGAGGAGGATAAGAAAAAGGAGGAGGAGGAGGAAGAGGAGAAGGAGAAGGGAGGGGGGAGGGGGAGGAGGAGGCAAGAGAAAGGAAAAGGAGGAAAATTTTAAATGGAATAGAACTTCCACTTGACATTAAACTGAGCTTTACTAGCCCTTAATCCAATTCTTTCTTCACTTAAGATCAGCCTGATCTCCAAACCTCCTATATGTCTTCTTGTACAGGATACTGCCCTGTACTGGACTCAACACAGTACTTCTGGGAGATCTCAAAATCTTCAGCAACAAACTAGTTATTTGAATTATAGTTTCACCATATATCATCTATGTGGCCTTGGCCAAGTCATTTAATTTTTGTTTTATTATATTCATTGGAAAAGAGATAATTGACGCAAGCAACTCAATGAAATGTGTATCAAATGGGTTAGAACAGTGTGTAGCATACAATGAGTATTTATTAAATTAAAAAGTGATTGAATAAATAAGCTGATTTTAGAAGATAGTTTTAGCCACAGAAAAAAGAACTAGGTCTTAATTGTTTTCCTTTGTACCCACACAAAAATGGCCTGATCATATGTCCAAACAAGGTGTTTAATAAAGATCCAAGTCTTTCACTAACGTATATGGAATTCTTATTATTCATGATCTGTAGTCCTACGGTTTTAGCAACAGAGTACTTTTTTGAAAAAAAAAAGAATAGTCATAATTATGCCTTGATCCATAAATTCCAGTCTCTGGACCTATATGGACATACATCCTAGAGATGCCCTGTACATTCTAGTCTCTGATTCTTTGATCCATGCCCTTCATTTGATCTGCTTCTGTTATAATAATGGTACCCTCAATGTTATCTCTTGAAATAAGAGAGTCATTAGATTCATTGGAACACACCAATGGGTCATTCAAGGGTTTTCATATTTATGATCAGACAAGACTTGGCTGTTTTGATTTCATTTAATAGAAAGTGGAATGAGGCATGAAAGATAAGTAATGAAAAGATTATAGTAAAAATTCATTTGGTCTATTCCAGGGTTTTGCAAACTGTGACCCATGGACCAAATTTGGCCTGCCACTTCTTTATGTATGGTGTGCAAGCTAGAAATTGTTTTCATATTGTTAAATGGCTGAACAATCAAAGTAAAAATAGTATTAAATGACATAAAATGTTATATGAAATTCAAATTTTTCGTCTATAAATTTTCATTGGAATAGAACCATACATTAATTTATGTATTATCACTGCTTTTGTGCCATAATGGCAAAGCTAAGTATCTGGAATTAATGTAGATAGCCTTATCTCTCACTCAAATCTAATTCATTTTGTTTTTTCTTAAATTTAGGTTTGACTTCCAGGGAAATTTTTTATTTTCTATTATGAATGAGGCACACTTTGGTTCACATGTTCTTTTAAAAATGAGTAATTATGTATTATAGCATGTTTTCCTTTATTTCTCAACAGTTACTGTGAGTGTTTTGACACTTGGGAAGTCATGCATTCAAGCAATTGTATGAGAATTAAAATTATTTAAATTTATATTTAAAACTTGATGGCTCATAAAGCCTAATCCTTATTATCTCACCTTTTACAGAAACAGTTTGCTGACGCCTAGTCTAGTCTCCTGAGGGAACTTTCAGAAGTAAGTGTTCCAAAGCTCATTTCTGATAGAAATCTGTGAATCTGTCTTTGGCCAACCAGAAGACTTCTATGAAAAAGCTTGTTGTGCTTGCCACTTCTGAATAATCCTTGCTATTTCTGAATAATCCTTTTTTTTTTTCAAAAAAAAAAAAATCCAGCATGATAAATAATGTGCCAGGATTCTTCCTCCCAATTTGAAGGAGTAGGTAATGGTCAGTTTTCTATGTACTTTTTTGTTTTCCAAAAAGCACAGAGGAGCCTGGATCATTTCAAATTTGGGTCACAAACAAGTATTACCGGTTTCAGAGAGGAAAACTACCCCAGAACTTCTTTGAGAAGAACTCATGATCACATCAAAGTTCTCTGCCTACCTACATCTTATCTGGGCTCCACATCACTGACTAAAGATCACATCCACAGAAAAGTACTGCCCACACAAGGTAAAATTAAGCAAAGGTTTGAGAGCAGTAGGATTTGCCACGGGGGGGAAATGTAGCAAATGTAGAAGTTTCTCCCTCTTTAGAGTAGATGTATGTCCAGTCAGTTGCCCATAAGGCACAATTCTAGATAGAGAACCTTATTTTTCATTGATTTTCATTGTAAAATTGATTACCTGCTTAATTGGAAAATAATTTCATTCCAGGCATGATCAAATTACTCCTTTTAAAAATATATTATTTTTTGACTACAGAATATTTGTAGGGAACAATATCTCTTTTTAATAAACTATTAATAGTAAATTTATATAAAATGGCTAAAGACAAACACATAGCAATTAGGGTTGTTTGCAGTTTTATTTCAATGGTCTAAAGTGAAACCCACAATGATTAAAAAAATTTTCAGGATAAGTAGACTAAAAATTTCCCCAGCTTTGAGACTACCTTCTTAACAATATCTACAGCAAAATACATAGTGCTTCCTTTTTACCAGCAGAAGCTTGATCAAAGTTACCAGAATTTAGGATTGAGTAAGGTAATCTAGGCTGAACAAATGGGAAGACACTGAATCTCAACAGAATCAGTGATTCCAATTATGACCTCAAGGAAGCAATGGTGGTAAAGGAAGTGATTATATAGCTATTTCTGAAATGCATGGAAGAAAGCCTTTAGGTAGAATTTTAGCTCCCTGAAGTAGAGAATCTGGCAACTATAAACTTTGGCAGGTTGACTTTCTGTATAAAATTGTGGCTTTTTATATTTCAAGAAAATTGTATCCAAAAAGTATCCAGTTGGAAAGCAGTTTAGAACAGAATTAAGTATGAATCTGGACTGCCCAGATTGACAGCACAACTCCTCCATTTTCTGTCTAAAATCTTAGGCACATTACTAGATATCATTTTGCTTTAGTTTCTTTGTCCATGTCAAAGTGATTGTAATAATAACTACCATGTCAGATAGTGATTATAAGGATTAAGTACAAAACACATAATGGTATTTGGCACATTATAGGCATTTTATAAACGCTAGCTGCTGTTAACTCCTTCTCCTCCTCTTCTTCCCCTTTCTCCTACTTCTACTCCTGCTGTGACAATTTGTTATCATCATTACTATAAAATTCCTGAAATATTTTTTGTGTCTTAGCATGAATTGTTGTGGGTGCTTTGCCTAGCACACATTTTCAACATGGTATTCCCTGTTTCGAAAAAAAAAAAAAAGGATCCCCAAAAACACACCTAAGCTCCAAGATATTTATATCTTAGAGACAATAGTCACTCTGTTCCTGCTACAGACTGAATGTTTGTGTCCCTTCCAAATTCATATGTTGAAATCCTAACTCCTAATGTGATGCTATTAGAAGGTGCAGACTTTGGGGGGTAATTAGATCTTAGGGGCAGAGCTCTCATGAATTAGATTAGTGCTCTTATAAAAGAGACCTCAGGCCAAGCAAGGTGGCTCACACCTGTAACCCCAGCACTTTGGGAAACTGAGGTGGGCCGATCACTTGAGCCCAGGAGTTCGAGTCCAGCCTGGGCAATATGGTGAAACCCTGTCTCTGCAAAAAAGAAAACAAAAATCAACCAGGCATGGTGGTGTATGCATATGGTCCTAGCTACTCGGGAGGCTGAAGTAGAAGGATCACTTGAGCCCCAATGATGAAGGTTGCAGTGAGCCAAGATAGCACCATTGCATTACGCCCTGGGTGACAGAGCCAGACTCTGTCTCAAAGAGACAGAAAGAGAGACAGAGACAGAGAGAGAGAGACCTCAGAGAGTTCTCATCCCCATCACCATGTGAGGACACTGCAAGAAGATGGCCATCTGTGAACCAGGAACTGAACCAAATACCAATTATGCTAGTGCCTTGATCATGGACTCCTCAGCCTCCAGAAGTATGAGAATGTTCTTTAAGTCTATGGTAGTTTGGTACTGCAGTCTGAAATGACTAAGACAATCCCTTATTCACACAAGTAGTCTTGAAAATAACTGGAGTTGTACAGCTCTAAATCCAAAAATCCCTGAGTCCCCAAGCCCAAATTCATAACTCTAAATAGTTTTTAGAAGAATTTTACAGATGACTACTATAACAGTTAGGTAGCCCGTTAACTTTCAGAAGCTCTTATACGTGTTTTAATGTCACAGATCACCAATCTACATAGCAGCCTATTGCTCCTGAACACCCTGCAATGACCAATTTGTCTTAGTGATTTCCGTTTATTGATGAAAAATAATCAACTTGAAAAAGTCAATCTCATTAAAAAGATTTTGCCCCCACAAGTGAAATATAATCTTAAATTTAATTTTTTAAAATGTACTAAGTTGCTGAGTTTCTTCAAAGGGATTTATAATTGATTAAGTCTTCTGCAAGGTACAGAACACGATGCTAAGTGCTGAGGATACAAGAGTGAATAAACTAGATATGGTCCCTGCTCTCATGAAGCTTACAATTATGCTCTTGTTTCATTTTTATTTCTTCATTCAGTAAGTATTTATCCAACTCATTCTAGGTATGAATTGGAGATGAAAGTGACTCAAACAAACATGCAAAAACTAAACAAGACTTATTAGTTCTGTTATCTTGGATATAAGAACTTACTCCTTAATATTTTTTTTCCTAAATGGCAAAATTGATGCCTTTGGAGATCACATAACTTATTACTGTGCTTACCATGTAACTACATATTACATTAGCAATGGAACTAGGCATAAAATACTGACCTCCTGACATCAAATTCCAAACATCCCTGGTTCAGGCTAAATCTAAAATCAAAATTAAAAATTTCACTTCTAATTTCTGAGGGTGAGATTCTATCAACTCCACTTATTGTTACATGGAATTAATGTTATCTACCTCTCACTCAAATCTAATGTATTCCATTAGATAATTTTTTAAATTTATGTTTGACTGTAAAGGAATTTTTCTCCATTAAGGAAGCATACTTTAGTTGAAATGCTTTTTTAAATGAACAATTACGTTATAGTATGTTTTTATTTGTTTATCAACTGTTATTATGAGTGTTTTGATACTTGGGAAGTCATGTATTCAAGTAATTGTATGAGAGTAAAAAATATTTAAAACTCATAACTGAGAGGGACAAATAATTGAGCAACATAACAGTGGTATCTGTTTTAATTCAATATTACAAGTTGTAAATTATCCAGACAAATAATCATTTTTAAACTGAATTTTAGTATCTCCCAGCTAGTCTTCCTATACTATGGTATCTTTCATTTTCCAATATATTCTACATATTGCTTCCAGATTATTCCCTACAATACCACTTCCATTTTGTCACTCCTTATCTCAAGAAACTCTGATGTCTCCTCAGTGCCTGAAAAGACTATAAACTCCTGAGTCAGAATTCAAGATTTTCCATTATTTGATTCAGTTTTTCTATCATTCGCCCTCTACAAGGAATTAGATCACCCATTATTGGTTTTGTTGTTGTTTTGCTTTTCCTGAATTAATCTCTGATGATTGAAAATGGGCAAAGAGGTGGAAAGAGGTATGACTTCCCTCTCCTGTTGTTTTTTTTCCTGAATTGGAGATGCATGTGCATAGAAAATACATAATTTACCACTCACTACATGGTCTAGTGATGGAAATGTAGACATTCAAATTCTTCGGCTTTGGGTTTATTATGTGAAAGGCAAGTAATGGTCTACAAAATAAACTGTACTAGATGGGGAATCTTTTACTTAGAGCTTCCTATATACATGTCACAAACTGAGCAATTTTCTACTAAGTTCAAATAGGTTTTCCAGGTGGCCAGTTTGCTATCTACACACACCACGAATTTTACAATATGTAGTGACCAATCCCATAAGCCATAGAGGAAAAGGATAGAATATAAAAGTCACTTTATGATCTCAGGAAATATGAGAAATAGTACACTTTTGGACAACAGTAAGGGATATAAATTACAGCTCAATTTGCTTTTTAGTCTCAAATTTCTGTAATTCTATTCTCCACATAATCTAAATCACAACAAACATTTAATGTACAAGATACCAATCCTCAACACCCACCAATCTTTTTTCTTTTCTTAAGTTTCAGCGTACGTGTGCAGAACATGCAGATTTGTTACATAGGTAATCATGTGCCATGGTGGTTTGCAGCACTGATCAATCCATCATCTAGGTATTAAGCCTCTCATGCATTAGCTATTTGTCCTGGTGCTCTCTCTCCCCTCAACCCCCACACCCACCATGACAGTCCCCAGGGTGTACTGCTCTCCTCCCTGTGTCCATGTGTTCTCATTGTTCAGCACCCACTTATGAGTGAAAATATGTAGTGTTTGGTTTTCTGTTCATGTGTCAGTTTACTGAGGATGATGGCTTCTAGCTTCATCCATGGGCCTACAAAAAACATGATCTTATTCCTTTTAATGGCTGCACAGTATTCCATGGTATATATGTCCCACAATTTCTTTATCCAATCTATCATTGATGGGTATTTAGGTTGGTTCCATGTCTTTGCTATAATGAATACTACTGCAATAAACATATGTGTGCATGTATCTTTGTAACAGAATGATTTATATTCCTTTGGATATATACCCAGTAATGGGATTGCTGGATCAAATGGTATTTCTGGTTCTAGATATTTGAGGAATAGCCACACTGACTTCTATAATGGGTGAAGTAATTTACATTTCCACCAACAATGTAAAACGTTTCTATTTCTTCACAGCCTTGCCAGCATCTGTTGTTTTTTGACTTTTTAATAATTGCCGTTCTGACTGGCATAAGATGGTATCTCACTGTGGTTTCGATTTGTGTTTCTCTAATCCTCAGTGATGCTGAGCTTTTTTTCATATATTTTTTTGGCCACATAAATGTCTTCTTTTGAAAAGTATCTGTTCATATCTTATGCCCACTTTTTGATGGACTTGCTTTTTCTCATACATTCATTTAAGTTTCATGTAAATTCTAAATATTAGACCTTTGTTAGATGGGTAGATTGCAAACATTTTCTCCCATTCTGTAGATTTCCTGTTCTCTCTGATGATAGTTTCTTTTGCTGTGCAGAAGCTCTTTAGCTTAATTAGATACTATTTGTCAATTTTACCTTTTGTTGCAATTGCTTTGGCGATTTCATCATAAAATCTTTGCCCATGCCTATGTCCTAATGGTACTGACTAGGTTTTCTTTTAAGGTTTGGGATTTTACATTTCAGTCTTTAATCCATCTCAATTTTTGTGTAAGGTGTAAGGAAGTGTTCCAGTTTCAGTTTTCTGCATATGGCTAGCCAGTTTTCCCAGCACCATTTATTGAATAGGAGAGCCTTTTCCCATTGCTTGTTTTTGTCAGATTTGTCAAAGATTCAGTGGTTGTAGATATGCGGTGTTATCTCTGTTCTGTTGCATTGGTCTATACGTCTGTTTTGGTATGAGTACCATGCTTTTTTGGTTACTATAGCATTGTAGTATATTTTGAAGTCAGGTAGTGTGATGCCTCCAGCTTTGTTCTTTTTGCTTAGGATTGTCTTGACTAAGTGGGGTCTTCTTTGATTCCATATAAAATATAAACTGATTTTTTCTAATTCAGTGAAGAACGTCAATGGTAATTTGATGGGAATACCATTGAATGTATAAATTACTTTGGGCAGTATAGCCATTTTCATGATATTGGCTCTTCCTATCCATGAGGATGGAGTGTTTTCCCATTTGTCTGTGTCCTCTTTTATTTCTTTAAGCAGTGGTTTGTAGTTCTCCTTGAAGAGGTCCTTCATGCCTTTTGTTAGCTGTATTCCTGAGCATTTTGTTCTCTTTGTGCCAATTGTGAATGGGAGTTGATTCATGATTTGGCTCTCTGCTTGTCTCTTGCTGGTGTATAGGAACGCTTGTGATTTTTGCACATTGATTTTGCATCCTGACACTTTGCTGAAGTTGCTTATCAGCTTAAGAAGCTTTTCGGCTGAGACGATGAAGTTTTCTAAATATAGGATCATGTCGTCTGCAAACAGAGACAATTTGACTTTCTGCTTCCTATTTGAATATCCTTTATTTCTCTCTCTTGCCTGATTGCCCTGGCCAGAACTTTGAATACTATGTTGAATATGAGTGGTGAGAGAAGGCATCCTTGTCTTGTGCCAGTTTTCAAAGGGAATGCTTCCAGCTTTTGCCCATTCCGTATGATATTGGCTGTGGGCTTGTCATAAATAACTCTTACTATTTTGTGATATGTTCCATCAATACTTAGTTTATTGAGAGTTTTTAACAGGAAGAGATGCTGAATTTTATCAAAGGCCTTTTCTGCATCTTTTGAGATGATCATGTGGTAGTTTTCATTGGTTCTGTTTATGTAATGGGTCATGTTTATTGATTTGCTTATTGAACCAGCCTTGCATCTCAGGGATGAGGTCGACTTGTTAGTGGTGGATAAGCTTTTTGACGTACTGCTGGATTTGGTTTGCCAGTATTTTATTGAGGAATTTTGCACTGATGTTCATCAGGAATATTGGCCTAAAGTTTTATTTTTTTGTTGTGCTTCTTCTAGGTTTTGTTATTAAGATGATGCTGGCCTAATAAAATGAGTTATGGAGTAGTCTCTCCTTTTTAGTTGTTTGAAACAGTTTCAGAAGGAATGGTAGAGGCTCCTTTTCATATCTGGTAGAATTTAGCTGTGAATTCATCTAGTCTTGTGCTTTTAGGGGGCTGGTAGTCTATTTATTACTGCCTCAACTTCAGAACTTATTTGTCTATTCAAGGGGTCAAATTCTTCCTGGTCTAGTCTTGGGAGGGTGTATGTTTCCAGGAATTTATCCATTTATTCTAGATTTTCTAGTTTATTTGTGTAGAGGCGCTTATAGTATTCTCTGATGATAGTTTATATTACTGTGGGGTCAGTGGTGATATTCCCATTGTCATTTTTTGATTTGATTCTCCTCTCTTTACTGATTAGTATATCTAGCTGTCTATTTTATTAATATTTTTTTAAAAACTGGACCTAGATTGTTTTTGTTGTTGTTGTTATTGTTGTTGTTGTTTTGTCTCTATCTCCTTCAGTTCCAGTCTGATCTTAGTTATGTTCTGTCTTCTGCCAGCTTTTGGATTTGTTTCCTCTTGCTTTTCTAGTCTTTTAGTTGAGATATTAGGGTGTTTTGAGATCTTCCTGGCTTTCTGATGTGGATAGTCAGTGCTATAAATTTCACTCTTAACACTGGATTAGCTATATCCCCAAGATTCCAGTACGTTGTCTCTTTGCTCTCATTAGTTTCAAATAACTTATTTATTTCTCCTTTAATTTTTTTATTTACCCAGTAGTCATCCAGGAGCAGGTTGTTCAGTTTCCATGTAGTTGTGTGATTTTGAATGAGTTTCTTAATCCTGAGTTCTAATTTGATTGCACTGTGGTCTGAGAGACTGTTAGGATTTCAGTTCTTTTGCATTTGCTGATGAGTGTTTTACTGTCAATTAGGTGGTCAATTTTAGAGTAAGTGCCATGTGGTGGTCAGAATATATAGTCTGTTGTTTGGGGGTGAAGAGTTCTGTAGGCATTTATTAGGTCTACTTGATCCAGAGCTGAGTTCAAGTCCTGAATATCCTTGTTAATTTTCTGTCTCATTGATCTAATACTGACAGTGGGGTGTTAATATCTCCTACTATTATTGAGTGAGAGTCTAAGTCTCTTTGTAGGTCTCCAATAATTTATTTTATGAATCTGGGTGCTCCTGTATTGGGTGTATATATATTTAGGATAATTAGCTCTTTTTGTTGAATTGATTCCTTTGCCATTATGTAATACCCTTCTTTTACTTTTTGGATCTTTGTTGGTTTGAAGTCTGTTTTGTCAGAGACTAGGATTGCAACCCCTGCTTTTTTATGCTTTCTATTTGCTTGGTAAATTTTCCTCCATCCCTTTATTTTGAGCCTATGTGTGTCTTTGCATGTGAGATGGGTCTCTTGAATATAATACATAGGTCGATCTCGACTCTTTATCCAATTTGCCAGTCTGTGTCTTTAATTGGGGCATTTAGCCCATTTACATTTAAGGTTAACATTGTTATGTGTGAATTTGATCCTGTCATCTTGATGCTAGCTGGTTATATGGCACACTAGTTGGTGCAGTTTCTTCATAGTGCCATTGGTCTTTGTATCTTGGTATGTGTTTGCAGTGGCGGATACTGGTTTTTCCTTTCCATATCTAATGAGTCCTTCCGGAGCTCTTGCAAGACAGGCCTGGTGGTAACAAATTCCCTCAGCGTTTACTTGTCTGAAAAGGATTTTATTTCTCCTTCACTTATAAAGCTTCATTTGACCATATATACAATTCTGAGTTGAAAATTCTTTTAAGAATGTCAAATATTGGTCCCCACTCCCTCTGGCTTGCAGGGCTTCTGCTGAGAGATCCATTGTCTGATGGGCTTCCCTTTGTAGGTCACCTGGACTTTCTCTCTGGCTGACCTTAACATTTTTTCCTTCATTTCAACCTTGTAGAAAATGATAATTACATGCCTTCGGTTGATCTTCTCATGGAATATCTTACTGCCATTCTCTCTATTTCCTGAATTTGCACGTTGCCCTGTCTTGCTAGGTTGGGGAAGTTCTCCTGGATGATTTCTTGAGTGTGTTTTCCAGCTTAGTTCCATTCTCCCTGTCTCTTTCAGGTACTACAATCCATCGCAGTTTTGATCTTTTTACATAGTCGTATAGTTCTTGGAGGTTTTTTTAAATTCCTTTTCATTCTTTCTTCTCTAATCTTGTCTGCCTACTTTATTTCAGCAAGATAGTCTTCAATCTCTGATATTCTTTCTTCCACTTGATCGATTCAGATATTGATATTTGTGTATGCTACATAAAGTTCTTGTGCTGTTTTTTTCAGCTCCATCAGGTCATTTATGTTCCTCTCTAAACTGGTTATTCTATTTAGTAGCTCCTGTAACTTTTTTATCATAGTTCTTAGCTTCTTTGCATTGATTTAGAACATGTTCCTTTACCTCAGCGCAGTTTGTTATTACCCACATTCTGAAGTCTACTTTTGTCAGTTCATCCATCTCATCCTCCGTCCAGTTCTGTGCCCTTGCTCAAGAGGTGTTGCAATCAGTTGGAGGAAAAGAGGCACTCTGGCCTTTTGGGTTTTCAGCATTTTTTCACTGATTCTTTTTCATCTTCATGAGTTTGTCTAGTTTCAATCTTTAAGGCTGCTCACCCTTGGATGAGGTATTTTGTCGGGATTTTTTTTGTTGATGCCGTTGTTGTTGCTTTCTGTTTGTTTTTCTGTCAATAGTCTTGTCCCTCTTCTGTAGGGCTGCTGCAGTTTCCTGGGGGTTCGCTTTAGGCCGTCCTCATCTGGTTCACTCCCACACCTGGAGATGTCACCCAAGGAGGCTGGAGAAGAGCGAAGTCAGGTGCCTGCTCTTTCCTCTGGGATGTCTGACCTTGAGGGGCACCGACCTAATACCAGTAGGAATGCTGCTACATACAGAGTGTCTAGCGATCCCTGTTGGCGTGCCTCATCCAGCTGGGGGACATGGAAACCAGGACCAATTTAATGAAGTACTTTAGCTGTTCTTTGGCGGAGGGGAGGTGCTGCGCTATGGGGTAACCCACTCATCTGGGATGCCCAGACTCCTCAGAGCTAGCAGGAGGAAAGACTAAGTCTGTGTTTGTCAGCGGAGGCTATAGCCACCCCTCCACCTAGGGGCTCAGGCCCAGGGAGATCAGTGTTTTCTCACTAAACCCCTGGCTGAAGTTGTCAAAGTTTGTGCAGGGAGATCCTGCCCAGTTAGGAGGGAGGGATAGGTCAGGGTCAGACCTGAAGAGGCTATCTGTCCACAGCCCATGTGCTGCACTGTGGGGAATACCCCTTGTGACCAAGCAGTCTGGCCACCCTGGCTCCAGAAAGGGAAACCTGTGACCTGAGGCTATAGTAATGGCTGCTGCCCTTCTCCCCCAGGGGCTTACTGTCTTAGGTAGCTAGCAGCTGCAGTGTTGGTTGCTAGCCCTCCCCAAGGGAGCTCAGATGGCTTAGACAACAGGCAGTGGCAGCAGTGGTGATGCCCGCCCCTCCCCCTGGAAACTCAGCAGGCTTAGGCAGGTTCCAGCAGAGTGGTTGTTGAGAATATGGTGAGAATCTGCATGGCTCTGTGGTTGGGACTCAAGGCCCTGGTGGCATGGGCTCATGAGTGGGATCTTGTGATCTGTCTGTTGCACGGTTCCATGGAAAAGCACGGTTCCCCAGGCTGAGCAGCACGCTCACTGACTGACTCCCTTGGCTGGGAGTGGGGACTCCCCTGCCCTTTGTGGCTCTCAGGTGGCTGCCGCACCACCCTGCTATTCCTTCCTCTCCGTGGTCATGCCAGTGGCCTAGTCAGTCCTCAACACCCACCAATCTTTTGCAAGGACTTTAATTTGCTTACTGTATCATGCAATAGATGCTCTGAAAATAAAAACAAATGAAAATGCCATCACAGTGTTACAAATGGGTCAGAAGTACTTTTTTTTTCGTAGCAGGATGGCACATAATGATAATTAGTGTTGTACTTTAATAATAAGCAAGCTACCATAAATTGGGGAAATCAGAAGATGAGTAAGAATGATGCCACCACTCATTGATTACCTCAGTTTGTATAGATAAATTGTGTGTGTTTGTGGTGTGATTTTTATTCCACAGCATTTGGATTTAAGGAATATCTTACTTTATTACATTTCCAGATTGTGAAATCTGCCCAAACTCTGTACCCACCAGGATGCTAGTCATTTTAGGGACATCTCCCCTATTCTCCAGAGGATTATACAAGAATCACAGCCTTAAGTGGTACTCAAAATTGAGAAGTGATGCAAGTCCTTATTATATGATGGTTATCATATTTTAAGGTTTTTTTAGACAATATAATTATTCTATCAAGCAGATTCTTCAAGTTCAGCTAGTCATTCCTCTCTGATGGGATTCAGAGTGCCTCTGATAATGGTCTGCTTAACTGGCCCAAGATTCACTCACAAGGAGCCTCACCATTATTCTCCCAAGTCCATGATATATATGGTCAAGCCCCTACAGGCATTCCTTAGTAATTCACCATCTGGAGCCTTGTAAGTGAGGTTCCATTTTTCTGTCCTCCTAGAAAGCTTAAAGAAACTCTGTTAAACTCAGGAAAGCCTTCCCCAAATACTCCAATCTCCAGGTTGCCTTATTTCACCTCTTCCATATCTTAGAACTCTCCTCTTTCTGAACAAAGACTATGTTTTTAAAATCAAAAGACCTGGATGGAGTTACCTTTTGGATTACTGGAAACTACTACTTTGGTCAATCAAAATTTAAGTCTTCCATTCCTGCCTCTGCCATAGCAGAGAAACAAAATGTTTTAGCTACTTTTTCTAGATGGAAAATGAAAAAATATGTCCACTCCAGTGAGAATAATATAGAAATTAGTATCACGATAAATTATTCTGTCACATAAAAGTCAGTAGAAGTCATAGACAAAAATAGAACTCAGTTTAATGTCTGTTACATGGAAGAAATATTTGCAAATTCATGAGTTATGCTTTAGCTTATGCTTCTGTTCCCAAAGTGGTTTTTACTATTGTTGTTGGTTTAAGTAAAAAACATCCTGTTTTGATTGGAGTAATTACTATAAAAACTGCTTGCTCTGCCACAAATAGATTTAAATTTCATATCAAAGAGGTCAAGCTTGACAAATATGTGTATTTGCTGACACTTGATAAATTCTAAAGGTATTAGTTGCACAGACATATAATTAGTTTTAGGAATAGAAGTGTAATCAGGAGTATTTGCTGTGGATTTCTTGCATGCACTAGTGTTTGATCTTTAAAGTTTAAACAGCTGTGTACATATATACATATCTATGCAAGAAATGGGGTCAGTGAATATGGCAGGGATATTTACATTTATAAGTCAGATTATATCTCAGGGTCTCGTGCTCATGACTTAACATTCGTTGAACATTACAATTATACCCCTTTAAATTGTTCAACTAC
This sequence comes from Cacajao melanocephalus, assembly GCA_963573385.1. NCBI lineage: Eukaryota > Metazoa > Chordata > Mammalia > Primates > Pitheciidae > Cacajao > Cacajao melanocephalus. The sequence goes on along the minus strand of CAUYLG010017766.1, from coordinate 2,026 downwards.
GATACAGGCAGCTCTTTTAACAATTTTTATCACAGACACACAACAGTCTTTTCAATTAAATTATGCTAACAATATCATCACACAAATTATGACCCTTAAGCAAGATTTAAACGAGACCAGCTTCTCTACTGAAAGTCTGTTTCACCGGTGTGTCATGCTGCTCATGTGAACATTTAGAGTAGTAAATTTTGCTTAAAACTACCCAGCTGTCTTAGAAACCGTGATCCATAATTGTATTTGAGGTGATAAAACCTGAATCCTTCAAATAGAAGAAAATGTCCTAAAGCGTAAAGTAAACAGGTCAACCAGAAATGCAAGTAAGACCAAGACAGTTTGTTCTCACCTGGGAAGATCTTAAGCTTGCAGGATAGAGCTCTGCAAGTTTCTTGTACATTTTAGCAAGACAAAACAACAGAGCATCAAGGATTCCTCAGTTGAGGCTTGAAGTCTTCCAAGTTCAAAAAAAGCTCTGAAGCCAGGCAGCCAACTATAGTATATCTGAAAAGGGAAAGATGAAGACAGATCAAAGGAGTAGCTAAGTCTTAGTTTTCAAGGTTTCATTGTTAGAAAAGGGAAAAGAAGCAGGCCAATTACATAAGGAATGCTCGTACTCACGCTCAAGCTTTCTCTCCTACTCATGCTTACATTTTTCCTCTTTGTCAGACATACCCCAGTGTATCATCCCTAAGGAAAGAAACCCAAGATATTCAACTATAAAGTCCTGGACAAGACTCATTTATATTCTCCAGCTTGGCGCCAGGCATGGCGGCCATGATCAGAATTCCAGAGGGAGACGTAGGGCTAGAAAGCTAACAGAGAGAAGGGAGAACTTAGGGGATGAGCAGCCTCATTATTATATAATGTGAAAACACAGCAGGGACTTCCTCTGAGCATAGCCAGAGGGTGGCATGGCTGTCCAATTTTGACTTTCACAACTTAGAAAAGAGAAATACTGTCTAAACAGCTTTAAATAGAGAAAACAATTAAGGAAGTAGATATGGGAGATGAGAGATGGAAAATGATTGCATGCAAAGAAAGGGCTCTCACTTCAGCCTTTGGATGGAACAAACAAAAATATACTTTAAAAGAAGTGAGGGTTACTAACTATTAAATTAAATAATTGGTTGGTTTAGGCAGGTATATATTTCGGTTTCACATAACCATAGACAAAAATGAAAGCATCTCTTCTATTGTCCTGTATTATTCAAAATGTGTTCCAGAGACCAACTTTCTCAAAATCTCCTGGGGTAGCTAGTAAAATGCACATTATTAGATTCCTTTTCTGAATTGCTGAATTCAAATTCCTGGAAGTCTGCCCACAGCTACGCCCCAAAATCTGCATTTTTAAGACATTCTCTAGGTGAGGAATTCTCAAAGTATGGTCTGCAGAGTCCAGGGGTTAACTGGTTCAGGGAGTTCCATGAGTTAAAATCATTTTAATAATAATAATTGCTATTTGCTTTTTTCACTGTGCTGATATTTGCTTTGATGGTGCAAAAGCAATAAAGCATAAAACTGCCAATGGCTTAGCATTAATCAAAGCTGGGGCAACACATATTACTATTGTCATTGTATTCTTTACCAACATTCATTTGTAGTAAATGAATAACAAAAGGCCAGTTTCAATTTAAAATGTCCTTGGTGAAGCATTAAAATTATTAGTTTTATGTCTTGACCCATGAGGACGTATTTCATTAATTTTCTGTGTGACAAATGCAAAATCTGCATAAAGCATTTCTGACACATTTTGAAGTATGATGGTTGTTTTTTAAAAAAGCACTGTGTTACTGTTAAGAGTTGCAAGCTGAAATATCTGTTTTTCTCATGGAACCCTATATTCACTTAAAAGAACAACTAATAAACTATGGTTATTCAGACTTAGATATTTCTTTTTTTTTTTTTTTTGAAAGAAAGAAAAAGAGAGGAAAGAAAGTGAGAGTGAAAGAAAGAAAGAAAAAGAATGTATGAGAGAAAGAAAGAGGAAGAAAAAGAGGGAGAGAGAACAGGATTCTTGTTCTACTGCCCA